>JALRMI010000349.1:0-30849 GCA_026120165.1 Leptosphaerulina australis
TGTCAAAATTGTAGCAGTCGTTTTTGTTTGTTTGACGGCATCAAAATCAAACAAAATCAAACAAAATTTTGACGGAGTTTTGGTTGTTGACAACCCTGCTGGAGATGATGAAGAAGGATAGGACTGGTATCGCCTCTCTTCAACCCCTTCCTCTTACACCCTACACGACAAGAGCTATCCGTAACTCTCTGAACACCCAATATGAACTGTTGACTTTGCTAATACGACACAAAAGTAAGGCAGCCGGCACAGCTTTACAAAACCTGATGTTTGTTGAGGAAAGCGAGTTTGATTGAACAGTTGGTAGCTGACTTGGTGATGTCAAGAGTGGCCGTATACTTATGCACTGCGAAGTGCTATTTGCGTGATCCGCGTGATACCCAATACAGCCAAAAAGTGACCTGTCACTTCTTGATGATACCAAAAGCTATCGTATTTTGCTCTTGATTGTGTGAAACCTCGATCTACCATACCAATACGTTCGTGCGTGGGAATGCGTGACATGTCACGGGGTCGGACTGGTGTTTCGAGAACAAAGCATACTCGTACGGGTGATGGAGATCTGAGTTCTGTTCGATTGGTAGCTATGTGGATAAGTGAGAATACAGGTGTGGTGTCGGAACCAATTATGTGAATTGGCCACGGCTATTGGGACAAGCATACTAAGTGTGCCTAGGGTTGACATCCAATGTCCCTTGGACGTGTGTTCTTGCTGAGTCAGTAAACCAAAACAGTCTCATGCTTTGTTGCAATTAATTTACATTGGAATTCTCTCCGTAGCGTGGATCAGGTTTGCGACTGCTGCATCAATATTGATACAAGAAGCCAATATACGTTAGTAATACTATCCTCTGCATTACCGATGTTGAGACCAAATGGGACACAATTGTCGAATGAATTGGAAGTTAAAAGGGACCCTGATGTGCCTGAATACACCCAGGCACGTGCTCCGGGCCGGCCGGCAACGGCGGCTCCCTCCCCTCATCATCACATAATTTTGTTGTTTCGTTCCCAATCTCATCAATCAGATGTGCAGTAGAAGACACCAAATAATGCCAAAATTAATATCCAGCTGCAACCGCAAAGCAAAGCTCGGCTACCCCTGTTGATGGGCGACTTGCCCGCAGACTAGCCATGACTCTACAGAGTAGTTACCTTGTAAGACCAACATGTCAGAAGGAGTGAGGCGATACGGTAATTGAAGGGAGGTCCACTAAAGATACCAAATCTCAAGCGAGCTGACGACTACAGTGTCTCAGACTGACACCCACGTTCGCGATGTCTCAGAGGGGTTTCGATCCGCTGTCGCCTGCTACGGTGTAAGACATCGTCACCATGGCCCCGCCAACGTTTTCTGCACTCCAGGGTATGTTCCGCGTTGTCAGCTCACTGGAAAAAGGTTAATACTCTCAATAATAACGCCTCTGAGGCTTGAGGCATGGAGGCGAAAGATCGATGGATACGGCTACTGCCGCTAGGCGGGTACGTCTTTGTATCCACTCTGACATTACGCCTTTTCATGAATCTTGGCCATGGCTTTTACAGCTCTGCCCTCTGGATAACCAGCAAGCTTGGCGGGATTATTGGACTCTGTTTTCGTTCGGCGACCACTGGTGGGGTAACCCGACATCACCCTTGATTTACTATCGTTGGCTTGCGCGCATCTCCTACTCCTGTCAAGCAGACTCTAACCCAGAAAATGATTCTTGGAGAAGATAGTAATGGGTAACCGCTCACTGGAACCTCTTGATGGAAAGGTTGCACCGACCCGCTTGACGAAAGGACTCGGTATTCGTAGACGGCGACCGGAAATCGGGTACCTGATTACGGCACGTTCCCGACAGTACCACCTTGGATGTGGAGAAGGCGGTGAGACGAACAGCCTGCAGCGCATGGCTAGTTCTAGGGTTGGATTCCTTTGCCTTCCTACAACGTTTCGAGTGGTTCTATCACCGCCTTTGCTAGGTATGGAATACCATCGCGTGGCTGCACAGTTGTATCTGTTCTATGGAGAGTTTCTCACCTTGTTTAAAGATTTCGCAGTCGTATTTGCTAGGATCAAAGAGCCGGGATTGTACAACATGCAACAGCAGGGGCATACAGCATGGCTCACCACCCGAAGGACGAATCACAAATTAGGCCAGATACTCCGCCTGCGTGGACTTTTCCACGCCGGTAATAGAGTTTGTGACCCAGTCCGTGGGTTCTGTATTGACTCAAAGCCATCAGACTAAGAAACCAGCCCGCCTTCTTGCATCGAATTAAGACATAGCATGATAATGCCTACGAATAGGCCTATGAGAAGTTCAGCTCTGGTCGCGTCTGCAATGCTTGTACGACTGAAACTCTATGCCATTTGCAGCCTTCGAAGTGGAGTGGACAAGATCGCCTACGTGTTGAACTGCAGGGCATGACAGCTATTACGGACGCTGGCCGCGGTGTCGCTCGCTTTATGCCTTGGTAAACGTCAGAATGGCCCTCCAATATCTGGTTCGAAGTGATTCGTTGATCACCTCACCAGCAAGCATCAACTGATGTCGACACTGATCAGATGAACTTGGGTTCGTCCGTTGTGCCGAGCCTTGACTTCAACACAATACGACGTCTACAATTTTCGTTCTAATCAACTTTGAAGACACCGTCATTTGAAAAGCAAGGCTTAATCCACAACCCAAGCAAACAATCGAACCTCCACACTAAGAGACTTCCGCGTGTCGAGCTTTGTTGCAGAAATTTAGTTCCAGTTGCACAAGCGATAGTTCGCCATTCCGCACGCGGGAAAAGTTCGCAACGTGCATTTGGTTACACATGTGCTTGTCATTAGCTTTTCGCAACCTTTGTCACAAGCGTCGGCATCAGGGTGGAATTTGGATCATCAGTACCCATTCATAACTCCCGTCATCATGCAGGTGTCGTTCTACCACGGCAATGTCGAGCCTCAGGTACGACGCAGGCGTACATTTGATCATCGGCGTTGTGCCCCGCAGTTGTAACTGGCCTGAGATTGCAATGATCATCTCAGGTCAAGGACTAGTAAGACGGTGACGATAATCGCGGAGATCGGGCAGTCCAATCTGTAGGTTTCGTGACAGATTTTGTCTCTTGGATGCCCAAGAATCTGAATAGCCTCAAGGGTTTCGAGCTTTGAGCTTTTTCGACTATCGGGGAAGATGGTCATGTCGCGATTGCGGGATAGACACAAAAAATTAAGACCTTTAATCGTGTCTAAGCCGGTTACGATAATAGCCGAGGACGATGTGTGAAGCTGTTGTAGCACTGCACTGCCGCTTCATACCGACCTCGTTCCATGAGGATCGTGCACCAAGAACTCAACACGACGAACGTTCGTTTGTGGATGCAGACAGTAGGCTTTGTGTACAACAAGGGGTGCTTGTGTGAGTAAAATTCCGGCCAACCCTACGCTTTCTCGGCTGACCACAGCCTGCATAAGCGCCTGCGCAGCATTAAACACCGGTTTAGCCCCGAGGCTCAGCTACCTATTTTGATGTTAGGTAAAGGCTGATCGGCACCTGCCTCAGGCGAACAATGCTATAAACTGGGTTCCGTCGTTATTGCTGAAACAGTCCTGAAGTAGGAACTCTATTCACAATTGGAACACCACTCGAGACCCCACCCCCATTCATATACCTGTCGGTAACGCAACGACTGTTGCATCCATCGCAGTCCTTGGATGATAGTCACTCGTTCCTTCCGCTCATCGGCATCCACATAATGGCGCAAGAAACTTCAACAACAGATTTTGCTTCAACTCTGCCACCACTGACAACCGATACCCCAGGACAGAGGCCGGAAAATACGGAGAACATTTGTGCGCCCTCAAAGCGATCATCCCAATACACATCTATTACCCTAGACTCGGCTGTCGACGTCATCAAGCCAAACCAAGATGCCGAGCAAGAGATCACCGAGAAGTCTTCGGGCTCATCATCAGATAGCCAAGACGCTCAGTCTGATTCCATCACCACATCTCCCTCACGGCCTCTGTTATCAGAACTTCTCGCCTATACTGCCCTCTGCGTGTCTCTCTTCTTAGTCGCTCTCGACACTGTACTAATTCCCACCGCTCTCCCCACCATATCAGAATCCTTCCGCATTCCAGACTCGCTGTATGCATGGACTGGGTCGGCCTATCTCCTTGCCAATGCTTCCTCAATTCCATTCTGGGGTACTCTAGCAGATGTTTTTGGTCGTAAACCAATCATTCTAGTAGCGAATGCTATATTCCTTGGTGGCAGTATTGTATGTGCAGTAAGTATCAATGCTACCATGCTGGTAGCTGGACGAGCGGTGCAAGGTCTGGGTGGCGGCGGCGTGACAGTCTTAGTGTATGTTTGTGTTAGTGACTTGTTCAGCATCCGGTGAGTATTCTATCTAACAATCGCCACGTTTGTTTTCGAGGTTTCACTAATAGGTTAGCAGTGATCGGTCCCTCTATTTAGGAATCCTGGGTGCCATCTGGGCTGTTGCATCGGCTTTAGGCCCGGTTTTTGGTGGTATCTTTGCACAGAATCTTAACTGGCGATGGTGTTTCTACATCAACTGTAAGTTGCTCTTTCCTTTCTGATGATAATTTATCGCTAAATATACGCAGTGCCCATTATTTCCCTATCTATATGCCTCCTTTACTTTACTCTCCATTTACACAATCCACGAACATCGTTTTTAGCCAGCATCTGCTCCATAGACTGGCTTGGGACATTCACCATTCTTACTGCAACAATGTTGCTCCTTATCGGCCTCCAGACTGGTAGTACGACATTCTATACCTCACCCTTAGTAATCTCCTTACTTGTCCTCGGATCCTTATTCTACCTCGCATTCCCCATTACTCAATGGTGGGAAGGCAAACGCAACGGTAGTCCGATCATGCCATTGCGCATCTTTTGTGACATAAGCAATCTGAGCTCCTTGGGTGTCTGTGCCTTTGATGCTCTGGTGTTCAACTCTATTGCCTACTTTGTACCGCTTTACTTCCAAATCGTGGCTGGACGTAGCCCGTCCGCGACCGGCGTGCTGATGCTCGCCCTCGCTGTTCCGCTCTCCATTGTGAGCCTCTCCTCTGGCTACTTCATCGAAAAATCTGGCCGCTTTATGGACTGGCTTCAGGGTGGTCTGTTGCTCATGACCATCGGTATCGGTTCCCTTATTTCGCTCACCACTAGTTTCGATCTGGGTAAGGCAATTGGGTTTTTAGTGCTCATTGGAGCGGGGTTTGGACCAGTATTTCATACACCGCTCATCGCGCTACAGACACGTATTCGCGATTCAGATATGGCAGTCGGTACCGCTACCTTCGGTTTCATACGAATGCTGTCAGGTGCGATTGGTGTAGTCTTGGGGCAAGTCATTTTCCAAGGGATCATGTCGACCAAGCTTGATAGCATTGTACGAGTCGGCGTACCAGGAGACTTTGCAAAGAAACTTGCGGGCGGCGAGGCAGTCAGCCAGGCGAGTGCTGTGGCAACGCTTCCTGAAGCGCAGAAGCTGGTTGTTAGACACGGGTTCACTGATGCACTGAGAGGGATGTGGATATGCTACACTGTCGTTGGTGCGTTGGGCTTGCTGGTGTCTTTTGGAATAAAACGAGTAACGTTGCAGCGGGAGACAGAAGCAAGTGGGTCACGAAAGTCTAAGGTGGAAACCAGTACTGACTCAGAGGCGGGTATACTAGTGTGAAGCCTGTATGAAAGGCGGTCAAGTATTGATGCAATCTAACAATACAAACAAAGAATAGACGATTCGTTACCCGCCACAGCTTTGATTGTGATGCTTTCTCAGATGTACTCGGCTCCCGGCGTAGAGATTCCCAAAACTTCATAACTTCAAATTCTCATGACCGCCATCTCCAAGTACCCTATATCCCGATGCCAGGGGCCTCGTTTAAATCCCAAATTTCTCAATTTTCCTCCGACACCCTTGTCTTCGCGATAATCATATCTGAATCGAAGGCCTTTCACACACCCTGCAATTCATCAGTCCGTATTCCCACTGTCACAATTGCCGTCCCGAGACATCTTCCTTTGGGGGAACTAAGCGATCGTGAAGGATACACGGCCCCACAAGTTGTCCCACTCAACATCTTATTCCTGCTACATTGTACTACGCCCCGCGCTTGCAGCACTTCCTTGTGTCCTTGCGCTTACAGTTGATACCCCTGTTATTTCACTTGGCGACATTGATTTGAAATCCAAGGTCGGAGTCGGAACACTCTTAGATGAGGCCATTTTCGTTGAGGTGAAAACATGAACATCGAAGACTATAGCTGCAGCAAATCAGCTTACAAGACGCGGATTGTCCAGTTCCCGATGCAACACTTGGTGCAAAGAAGGATTGTAGTTATCCTAGTAGGACGTTGTCAGCCCACTTGACAAAAAAATCATGTTAGAGTATGCAAGCGTTAACTTCGATAGCGAGCAGGAAGGGAATAAGCAGGTGACAAAAGTGGAAGATGGCGGAAGAGAAAAGGAGGGAAATTATGTGTACCTCCTTATGGGTTTGCTCTTTCAATCCTACAAACAGCGAATGAAAATGTTTCTCTGGTTGCTGCCACCGTTCTATCGCCACGGCTAAAATGGTCGGTAAAACCGAAGATGAAATTGCAGCAGGCAGTTCCAAGTTTGATCAATTGCGCTACACTCAAAAGCTACAGGGCGGGCGACATTGAGGGTGATCTCGGATTGAGAGGTTGCAGGTTAAGCGAGAGAGAAGTTAACGGGTTCCTGAAAAGGTCGCGTGAGTATTAGATAGGATTTACTGCGAAGCGTGGACGTGGCTACGAAGCGTTGGTCTATTCAGATCAATCCGGAGTCAAGCCATGTCCAACTTCGAAGTAAGCTAGAAGAGAGGGATGTTCGTGGCATCTAGCCTGTCTGTATTCGAATAGGCACAGTAGTGTGGCCTTAGCGGGGCAGTGAAGGGAGCCGTGAAGGGGTCGATCAAAATATAAGATTACAGAACCAGACCTTCACAAACATATGTAGACTGAGGGAGTGCGTTACTATAAGATAATCCGCATGCTCAGACATACACAGTTAAGAATTAGAGGGCCTTTTCGGGGTTTTTGGTGTCGTTGGTGTCTTTGGAGGCGTATTGAGAACAGGTGCGGGGGCAAGCTTCCTAGGCGTGTCATGAACTACCGGTGCTGCATTGTTGTCATACTCGTACCACACGCCTCGTATGCGCTTATTCAGCTTTCTGGGCGCTGGACTGATCCTGTTTGCCATCGCGCTTGAGAACGAAGGTGGCGGTATAGACTGTACGCCTGAAATCTCAGAGGCTGGTACAGCTGATGGGCCGATATGGCTAACAGATGCGCTCAGGTTCTCGATACTGTGAGCCATCTCTTTACAGGTCTGCGCTAGCTGTGCCTGGCTCCCGCTCAAACTCTGTATCTGAGCGGTAGTTGTTTGTAAAATGTCTTTCACTTGTTCGTGTGACTTGAACGAAGTGTTTGACAGTGCAATATAGTGTGATGCATTCTGATCAATCAGCGCTTGCAGTTTGGCTTGTGATTCAGCAAGTGCCTTGATCTGAGTGCTGTTGCTCTCGTTTATTTCCTGCATGCGCTGAAGTCCGGCAGACTGGGCAACAGAGAGAGCATGTATGTGCTCCGCACTGCTTTCCACCACGGAGGATAGCCTCTCAAGCTTTTCAGCTAGACTGTCAACTGTAGTACCTGTATGTCTCTCAAAAGCTGGCTGAGGCTGAGATAGAGGCAATCTGGTAGTGATGTTTCCGTTCACACTCTGCAAAGGAATGGCTGGTGTAGCGCAGTTAGAACGGTCTTGAGACGTAAAGAACCACTTGTTGCGTAGCTCGAAGAATTTTGCGTCATCCTGTATGGCGTGCATATCGTCCGTCTTGAGCACAAAGAGCTGAGAGCCCGGCCGTGTGGATTCGGGGTATTCGCGTTGTACAAGCAACCACCATTGCGCACATATTTTTGGCGTAGCGAAAGTAAGAAGGTACGGAGGAGAGTTTGGGTAGTCACTCTGTTGTACTGTGTTAGTCTTTTCGCTTAGGGAACGGGCAGTAGGATGTACCTTTAGCGCGTACGCATAGAACAGGCTTTCTTCGTTATTGTCTACTCCATCTGTTCCGCTTTCCTGACTTCCTCGACTATGGCTCTGTCTGTAGGGCGATCTGGGCGGATGAAGTTCACCATTGATGATCAGTCCTTGCGCCAGTGACATACTGGGCTTTTTGCGCGAGTGCCCCGCTGCCCTCTCTCCTCTTTCCGGCGATTTTCTCTCAGGCGAAGTGCTCCTCCTAGCGTTCATTTTGGTCTCGAATAAGGGCATAGATGCATCCATAAGTGCGGAGAAGTCAGGCATACTCTTAGGTCTGTGCATCATTATAGATTCTGAGCGCGTGCGAGAGCGACTGATGACGGTGTTTGCAGTGATGGATGAAGCTGAGGGAGTAGACGTAGGCGAAATAGTCGTAGAAGCAAATGATACGCGACGAGACTCTGTCTGAGACATGTTGAGTATAAAAACCGTTGCGCCGAAAATAGTAGGCACAGGGTACGGATGTCCAACTGGAAACAATCCCGGTCAATGACCTCACACTGGTGGAGATAGGCAGAGATTTGCGCTGTTCATGCTCTCAGGTAGCGGCGCTGATTCGAAATTGGGCAACGAGAAATTGAGGACAAAAACAAAATGCGGTGGCAGCTTCCATACGTGTCGCGATACAAGTGTCGCGTGTTGTGGAGATGGTTGGGTTATGTGCGCTAGTAGAGACGGGACACTTGACTGTACCACAAAACGTGTGCTGCAGCTAGGAAGCGCGCCTCAGGGGTTCGGCGGTTGGCGAAACTGGCGACAGACAGCGCAACAGTACAGCAGTTTACCAAAATGAACCGTACGAATTTGATTGGCATTTAGGTTGGTTACGATGGGGATGTCTGCCAATTATGGACTGGAGGAGGGAGCATGGAGAGAGCTTGACGTCATACACGACACGTGCCGTCGTGGAGTTATCGCGCCGGGCAGATCGCGCTTAGCGGAACCCCTATCCCACATCCTTTTTAGCCCCTGCCCCGTGCTCATACACCGAAGCTCTGAACTTGTTCTTCGACTTGAACTTCATGGACAAGTCAAACTATGTACATAAAACTCGAAGTTTCTTGGAAGGAAGTCATATTCGACAGAATGCTGCAGATGATGATGCTCTGATGTTTTGGATGGGTTTCTCCAGTGAACGAAGTTTAACGACGAGATGTTGATGTGATGACATTGTGATAGATAATCGCGGAAGAACAAGATACTGCCTCTGTGTAGAAAGCGTCCTCACCAGTAAGTGGCAATTCATCTGACAAGATGGTGGTGTCAACTGAGATGTTGGCAGAACCCGTTTTTGCGATGTCTCCAACAGAAAGTCCATATCATCGCAATGCCAACAGTGCATAATATTGGCTTGAAGCTAAGTTTTTGCAATATATCTGTAGCGCTCACTTGCCAGATTCAGGGACAATGCCAACCTTCACGTCGAAATACTCCATGTGACCGAAGCCGCGAGAATCGAGCCAACCAGGTGGAATGGAGGACACCTCTTCGGTCATCCAAGCTTCAGCAGTATCGGAGCGAAAGAGAATATGTATGTATGGCTTAGGATTGGAGAAAACTGGGATGAAAACTCCAGACTGTTCGGCAGAAGCAGGAGTTAGCAAAGCCGAGCATGGTCTGCGATGAATTCGAATCGCGGCAAGTGAGCGCGTGCGGAGGATACCTCGCCATATGGCATTCATGCTCGAACAACGCCTGTCGGCTTGCACACGGCGGCCAAAGAGACGATAACTATGCGCGTCAGAGAACTTCAATACGGGTTATGTTAAGAGGTGGAAGGAACTCACAGGTCCTTTGCTTCGCCATCAGCAGTTGCATCGTAATACAGCTGCATGTAACGGCCGAACCCGGCCTCGATTTTATAGGAGTTTGCCCATAAATCTAGTAATGGCCACACATCCACACCGTCAGCAGCTTTCTCGACACCCTTAATCTTATCGCTTACAGCGATGGTCAAATTGCCTGTGAAAGGCATGTCAACTTTTCGGTCATGTAAAGTGGGAAGGTCTTTGAGAAGAGCAGGCGCTTCTGAGTAGAAGGTTTGGAGGTACGGCACGACTTCAACAAGATCCATACCAATTTCTTGGCGCTGCATGTATATTGGCCTGAACTCCTGTCGTAGCAAGCGACAGACTTGAGTCAGACCGAAAAAGGGGCGGTTGCTTTCGCGTGCAAGAAGGACGGTCTTCTGCTTCCGTTTGCTCGCTCGAGCCCGACTACGACAGCCCGTGGCTGGCAGAGCATCGTCTTGTGCGTTGCCGACAAGATCCGACGCCAGGGTACGCTGACGGTCAAGACGGGTACGGGGACGAAGCGATGCAATACGAGGACGATGTACCAAAAGAGCTTGCCGAGGGTTCTGGCTGGTGAACGAGTAGATAAGGTTGCGGATCTCTGGTTCTAGTCAGCAAAAAATTTTTTGGGCGAGGCGGGACTATGAGAACGTACCACCTGGGAGGTCCATGAAACCCAATGTCTTCTTCTCATCAACAGCAACGTTCGCAGTAGCAGAGAAGTTGATCCTTTTCCTCGTTATCTTGGCTGTTGCTTTTACAACGCCTACAGTCTGGCTGCGTCTGCTTCTGGGAGGTGCAGCTCGAAGCCTAGCTGACCGTCTTAAGCTAGTAGCCAGAGTATTGATGTACGGGTCACCTGGTGAGGGCGGAATCATGATTCGTGGGAGACCATCGTGCGCTGGGCCTGGAGTTGACGGAGTTGGTAGAAGCACCTGCTTCTCTGATGCAGGGGGGGTCGTGCAGCGGTTGCGGCTATTGATTTTAGCACATTCATAGTCAAGTAGAAACAAGCCAAAGGCAAAACCTACTCCATGGTTGGTGATAATACTATCAGATCAAGGTAGTCTCAAAAGCAATGTAATATCGCAGAGAGCACCCAAGAAGTCAGTGTCTTGTTGGTGTGGTGAAAAAACAATTGTAGGGAGTGACCAGGTCTTTATGAATGATGCAGCACGGATCGACGGGAGGGTGAAGGTGAGGTGTCTGCATTACTCGCAACTCAACTCGTGCAACCACCCCTGTATCGTGAACTGTGAATTGCCAGTCACCTAGGGAGCAAGTACAGGTACGGGTGGAGACGAATCCCAACCATTCTGTTGACCAGGAATGAGGAACCATGTTAGATTGTTTCTTGAATGAAATTTGTAAAATGCCACTGCTGCGGCGGGTACAGACGAGAGAATGCAAGGCGTGAGCTGAGATTTTGTTAGGCTGATCCAGTGTGCGAGATAAGATGTGAAGATACTGTCGAGGGCAGGGAGGGTGTGGGAAAGGTCGAAACGGAGGCAAGCGCTCGAGAGGCAGTTACGATACACTTTGAGGGAGAATGAGCCTCAGTAGCGCTGGAAGCTGTCTTAAGGGCTGCGTTCACGTGCCTGGTGTACTGATACCGCCTCTAATGAGATGCCACACTAAAGAAAGTATAACTTGTGTTCCCTGTGTTTGCTAGGATACTCGTGGCTACAATGGCTATGTGGTATGTTCTCCGATGCCATTCGAATATGAAACAAAAAATGCAATGCTGTTGGTAGTCCTCAGCATTAGTGCTGAAGTTGTTATAAAGGAAAACGTAGTCTAACAATGATGCATCGGTGACTGATTCCTGGTTCTCTATCTACCTTTGGCTCGTCGTCTCTCTATCTGAATGATGAAAGGTGACACGCGGTCTTCTATACCCAGCGTATGTGCCATTCGTCCGTGCATGAAAGGACATCGGGCATCATTGTGTGGAGGGACATCAGGCATCATTGTACGAAGGGATATTGGACATCCGTCCGATGTACAATTGACATTGGTCTCTTTGTCCCATAGTCGACACCTTGCATAGCCGTTGTCGATCCTCATCTTGGGTTCCAGCAATTGCCATAACCGACAGAATCGAAGACAAAATGAATGTTGTGGGTTCAACAATATCGCAACATGTCAAAGGTTTGTCCGGTTCAACAATCTGGTCAGCTACGGATTGCCAGTGAAGGTGAGGGTAAGAGTTCTGCCCACTTCAGCATGTTCTTGATCTGTTATGCCAGATTTCTTTCTATTCCTGCATCCTTGCAGCAACTTTTCGCCTCAACTGCAAAGGTATGTGGTATGGTGCAAGCTGTGTATTCTTCTGCGGTATCAGATTACCATTAATGAATGAAATTCAGCCTTTTCAGCTGTGAGTACGACGAGCAGTCGCTTTGCTCGATAAAGGTTATGTAGTGTGTAAAATAGGGGTGAAGGTGTCCCCATACGGTAGCGGGGCAGTTACCCGCCGCTACATCTTGCTTTGGCTTAGCATTATTGTTTGGCGCAACGTGCTATTAAACTCAACACAAACCTCAGCACAAGCCCCATTCATAATATCATCAGTGTCATCACCATGCGTTTGTCCTGTCAATATCGTGATACCTATCTTTTTTCGATCTTGTGACACCTACTTACTTTGGACGTTTCAGTTATAAGTGAAATGGTCGGATATTTAGGTGGTTGGAAAAGAAATTTGCACATCCCCACCACCATATAATCTTTGCCCATCAACCGCTTCCTCCACTCATTCGCATCCTGTCACAATGCGCCGATACCTCACTACCTCCAGTCTACAAGTTGACTGTGAACCTACTCCAATGCTAAGCTACCACGCTGCCAGCCCCTGCACGCTTGGCAAAGCTATCAATTCATCGCAGACTCCATCCTACTCCACATATCGATTTCAATCATCCCAACCAGGCTCCCAACCTTTATCTGCCTTGTAAGTTGATTCACCGCCTTCATCACCGCCACGGCTATCGTTTTCATCGCTGCCACCATACGATGAGCCTGCACACGAGTATCCCAACGGCGAATTTTGCGTACAGGGCATCAAATTGAACGTTGACTTGAACCACGTATATCGGAAAAACCATAGGCTTAAGCCATCACGATTAGGTTATGCTGTGAAGCATATCAGCAGCCTGAGTGGTCGACGTGCTCCATCGAATATATGGCGCTTTGGTGTAGAACTCAAGTACAAGGAAGATGACGGCAACTACGCAAAACTATGGCTCTGTCAAATATGTCATCAGAAGCGCGAGAGATCTGATGCTTTGACATATAACGGGACCGCTCATATCGCCACTCATATTGAGAAAGTACACAAGATCGATCCACATACTGGCAACGTCGTTGGACCAGAGGCTATTCCGCTGCCTAGTACTCCATTTTCTGCCGCTGCCCGGGCATCCGGTTCATCTTCAACTCTATCACACATGATGCGGGATGAAGACAGATTCCAAGACGCTTTTATCGACTGGGTGGTGATACACGATCTAAGTTTAGATGACGCTACTTCGCCGTCAACACGAGCGCTATTAACATGGAAACGGGAGAACCTACTGCGCCTTTTACCTAGTTCAACAAGTGCAATGAGCTCGTGTATCAACAAACACTTGGAGAAAAGGAAGCGTCAAGTTGTCGACTTACTCAAATCATCAGTTAGTAAGATTAGTGTGAGCGTTGACGTATGTACGTCAAGCAATCATCTCAGCTGCCTGGCTGTAGTTGCCCACTTTATAGACAAGTCCTGATTCTCTCGAGAGCATTAACATATACTAAGTTCCAGAGGCTGATTATCAGCAACAAGATTTGCTGATTGCTTTCTGTAACCTCTTTGGCGATTGCAGATGCAAATCTCAGACGTCAATCCTCCTCAAGGTCATTCAAGAGTATGATTTCGAGCTTAAATTCAACTGCCTTGTCAGAGATTGTGCTCCTGAAAATAACACAAGGTTCTTCGATGCTCTCAACAATCCACCGCTTACGCCTCAGGTCAATACACAATACCAGATTCACTGTGTTGGCCATATCATCAATTGTGTTGTTAATGTAACCCCGTACGGCACTGAAGCAGGCAAACTTGAAGATGAGCTCGCTCGAGAGGCTCCACTGAGGCAATTTGAGATATACCGGAGACATGGAGTTATCGGCAAACTACACAACCTTGTAAAGGCGTTGTGTGGCTCATACAAGCACCGTAAACTCTTCCAATCATACTTTTCTGACGACAGCAAAGATGATCTGCTGTGGGAACTTGCTCAGCTTCAACCGCTCCAAGGCAGTAGGGTTTGGTGGCACAATACCTACATCATGGCCCTACGTTGCAAGGAACTCCGACAAATCATCACCCGCTTCCAGGAGTACAGTACACATATCGAGAGCGAGACAACTATTGATGACGACACCTACAATCACACACTTGACGCAATATCAGACGACGACTGGGATGAGATCAACAATATCATCAACTTCCCCCGAATCCCTTATCACCTCACCAAAACTCTAGAAAGCTCGAATAATACCTCCGGCTTCGGCTCATTGTGGCAAACCATCATCTACCTGCAGACTCTATGGGTACATTATGACTCAGGAAGTGAGAAATATGCCAATTCTGACGATTGTTATCTTAAATCGGCCATAGATCGCGGCACGGAGAAGCTCAAAAACTATTGGTTAGAGTTGATCATCCAACCCACTACCAGCTTCTATCGTGTGGCCACTGCTCTCCACCCACGGCTACGCCTCAGCTGGTTCAAAGATCACTGGCGGCACTGCGAATCTTGGCATACGAAGGCCGAGAGGTCTATCAAGAAGATATACTGGGAATACTTGGCTGATGAAACCGAGTCGAATGAGACTATTATACAACGCAGACAACGTAAGATATCAGCCAGCTACTCCACTGATCCATTTGTAACTGCCATGGAAGTTGACAAGCAGTATTTAATTGGTGCCGAGATTCACAAGAAGCACAAACAGATATCACAACTACAAGAGTACTTTGATGACCTTAATGAAGTTTACGAGAAGGATGAAAGTTATCAGGACTTAATGTCTGACCCATGGCAGTGGTGGCTTATAATTAGCCGAACCAGAAATCCCGTCGTTTTCAAAAAAGCCGCCGATTTTCTTTCCATTCCATCTACAAGCTGTGACTGTGAGCGTTGCTTCAGCTTCACTGAACCGACCATCACGTGTGATCAAGACCCAGCAACAATACCTACAATTGAGGCTTTCCAGCTACAGAAGAATTGGCTTAGAAACAAGGTGGTTTCAAGCTCCTTGACCAGATTGACTGAAGATGTTGAGCAAAGGTAGCAGCGGGCCATTCAGGCAGAGAGCAGAGAGAGTCCTTCACCCTGAGACGTACACTATCATTTTGAGGAAATGATGATCAGTATCAAATTGAGTATGCATTCATGTGTTGCGGCCACTCTTTCCGTCACGAGTGCACTAGTCTCCTGAGGCATAGCGACAACTTGGTGGCAACACACGATAGAAAGGTGACACCTATGTTCTAGACTCTTGATATAGCAATCAAGATGACAGAACTCGAATGACTATTATCCGTATCAGTACGTGGGTTAGCCAACGATATAAGTTAGTTTATCACAGCACTACTTAACCAGGTTCGTAATTCTACCACCTTCGATTGAAAAATACCTGTTGGTATCACTGCGGATCGTAATGTGATAACAGTACGATGAGACGTGTCACTTTGTGACCGGATTGGGTATCGCACGGATCGAGCAAGCGATAACGCCGCAGTGCACAAATATGCATTCACAGCCAACATTGAGAAGAGAAGAACCCAAGAATCTGAACCTACAACTAGAAAGCTAGTAGATGATCTTGATGCCACTGCTAGCCCTTGCTAGCCTTTTCCCTAAAAGATAGGAGTTTAGGGTAGTGTTGAATCGATTTCACCATATCACTAGGGAAGTATTATGTCGATACATCCACCCGTGAAATAGGAAAGAATCCTGGGCGTTGTTAATCGACTGCCCGTAGATTTCGCTGAACATTAGTCTATATTGGAGCAAAGGCACGGGTTAAGATAAAAGTGCGATTGTATCGCGCTATATTGCGAATTTCCTACGTAGCAAGGGCTGGCAGCGACGTTGAGGTCATTTGCTAGCTTGCTGGTTGTAGGTTCAAATTCTTGGGTTCCTCGTCTCATTGCCAGAGGAGATTGTATATTCATACACTGTGAGATATCGTTTTCTCGGTCTGTGCGATATCTAATCTGGCCACGAAGTGAAAGTGCCAGTCTGTGCCGTGTCAGTGGAACCAACACATCACATGCATAGAAAACTGTTACTATATACAGTCAGTCCGAGCTTCCGCACTGGTCGATCTGTATGTCATGTTATTACTTCTCTTCTTGATACCACTAAGTCACGTATGGCTGTATTCTCAACATTACACCTTAATCATCGTATATTCCAGCAAGCCAGGCCACCACACATTCCCCTTCAATCGTAGTTATAGCAAAGCAATCATGTCTTCCGTGTTCGGCCCACCACTATCTGAAAGCGTGCGAAGAAAATCGAACTAGGTATTGAACTATGGAATCTATTAAAACGAGGACTCTTCTAAGAGTTTGACTACCATTGGAATACCGGGTTAGCGGAGGAATGAGGTGCGTAGAAGTTGCAACGTATTGATTGATTCACTATCCAAAGCATAAGTCATCGAGAGGACGTCCCTTCCAGAGACTTTTGACACGTTTGCCGAGCAGCGGCCGTACTCAACGCATGAGCCTTCCTCCCATTACCCTGGACTAAATCCATATATTCGCAACAGAATTGAGGTTTACAGCGCTACATTCTAGGTTTCAGGAAATGATACAGAAGTGGCGCATGGATTCGGCGCGAAAGATTAGCCTCTCCTTTGGGATGTCTACATGTACTTACCGATACCCTGAAATTCGACAGATACGTTTGTTCTTCTTTAGCTCGGGATATGTGTTCGCATAGTATCGTTTCTAGTAAGATATACTTTCAATGTTGAACATTAGGATGTATCATATTTCAGAGTGTGGCGCAAGAGAGCATTAATGTTGGTTGCAAAATTGTAGACATGAATGCGGACCTCTAGAAGGTGGTAAGCATGATTCGGTACAAAAGTCTCTATAAGGGAGGCTTCCGTATCCCCAAAATTATAACTCTAAGCCACATTCGGCATGCGGGCTTTGGAAAACGTCTGTTGAGCGAGAGTCTCGTTGCGTGCTTCTACCAGCTGTGCGAGACCCCCCCCCCTCGATCCCTCACTCCGATCGGACCTCCTATAGTCGTCATATCGCTAAAGGTATCTTCTTCAAGATAGTTTACATTGAGATAAGTGCATAAAATAAATTACACCGGCTGTTCTGAAAATTATAAAATAGCTGATACTGTTGGTATCATCAAGAAGTGACAGGTCACTTTTTGGCCGTATTGGGTATCGCGCGAATCACACAAGTGGCACCCGGCAGTGCATAAGTATACGGTCACGTCCAACATTGGAAGTACGAACCCGAGAATCTCAACCTACAACTGACAAGCTAGTAGAGGACTTCAACGTCGCTGCTAGCCCTTGCTACGTAGGATGTTCGTGGTATAATGCAGTATACTCTCTTCACTCAATACACCCTTTCACCTTCATTCACTCTGTGCCATTGCGTAACCGTAGACTAGCGCTCCGCGACATATATGGGCAGCCGATTAGCAGCGTCCTAATTACCTTCCCATTTCACGGGCGGGTATACCGACAGATACAAAATATAATTTGCAGCAAAATCTAGCACCACCCTGAGGATATCACAGACATCGCTTTCCTGTTTTCCTAGAAACAAATATAGATTGTGTCGCAGCTTGACTTTAAACAAAACCGTGGTTGTTTGTATTGCCCTACTCTTTGAGTGGATTCATTAGTGGTTATTACCTGCGATAGTACTGTCCGCGTACTTCACATGTAGGTCGGCTAAGGCTATCCCGATCTCAACAAAGATCCATACGTTAGGATGAGTACAATTGCATAATAAAGTTTCTCTGTGCACAAACAGACTTCTCTGCACCAACAGCACTTGTAGGACTTTTGTTCTCGTTGGTTGAGAAAAAGTGGTCGAGGAGGGGTAAAGGGGCAGTGCCAAAGGTTTCGTTGTACCAGAACAAGTGGAGAGACCACTTCCACCCAAAATGACCATGGCGTGTGGAAGCTCCAAAAGCAGTGTTTTTTTAAGGGTTTCATTCGTTTCCAGGCAGTCTGTTTGAAGCAGTGAGAGGACCAACGTCTGTCTCTCGGATCTGATGAAAGCCCAGTGAAGGAGGACGATCGTAGTAATGCGTTTGGGTATTTCTCGACTTGTCCAACTTTTTGCAAGACTTTGTCATCATCCGCAGTTTTGTGTTCGCATACGCAAGAATCGACTTTCAAACTCAATGGCAAATCGTCGGTCATGTCAGCATTTTCTGCATCTACCTCCAGGTATCCAGAGCTATACACTACTATATTTAGGAGATACTCATATACTGACTAGATACATAGAGGTGCGAAATCGTATCTATACATTCGCGTCGCATCGATCATCAAGAGAGAGATGCTGTGTCGTGCCATCTTTGGCTCTCGCTCAGACTTGCCGGCAAATCCGTTACGAATACAGACCCATTTGCCTCAAGGCTCATGTTACAATCGACTGGAGAGATGTCCCGTCGTACTTCGAGACATTCTTTCCTACTCGAGATGGCAAGGTTTCCAACATCGATCTCGCGCCCAAAGGAATGACTATATTGACAAATACCTTTCGCAAGAGGGACGATATCAGAACACCTGTGGAGATTGACATGTTACCAATAGTAAAGATAGGTCTTGTCAACGAGGACTTCACATGCCGATTCAAGTTTGATGAGCGATGGATCGTCGGGGAGAATATTGGGGTGGAAGTCAAAAATATGATCGCAGCCGACGTGAAGACACTACAAAGCCTGCTCGCCCATCGGCAACAAGATTGGGTGCGGGATGTAATGGCAGGAAGGGTGTATAGACTGATGGTCTCACACATAGCCACTGAAAGCTACCCGCGCGCACGATTTTTCCTTGGACCCGGCAAAGACAACACTGTTCCATCTGAATTTGTTCATGTTAGCCAGGAAAAACCGATGGCATATCCGGATGTCGCAAACCACACTGAACAGAGTATGAGCAGCCACTCCATCGAGACCTCAGAAAGCACGGACAGATATGTAAGGCGCGTTGAACTTCATGATGTATTCATGGACAACGACTACATCTTTCTTTGGAGCGTTGATTGGGAATACAATGGACTAAATACCGAGTCTTTCTCTACCAGCCTTCTTGTGGACACGAACTGAGGTGTCCATCTCCTTCCAATTTTTTAATTCTGAATTTTCCAAAAGCCCTTCCGTGTTGCATAACTATCCAATCTGTCTGAGATAGGGACATGTTTCTAAGTGCAAGTAGAAGGTAACATGAATAGCGAAGTGCAAACCAATTCGATTGCAGCAGTAAAATCGCCGAGCACACTTCGGCCCATAGGAATCGACCCACACCATCCCTTGTACTGTCATAGACCAACACACTTCAAACTACCTACACCTTACCAGATGAGTTACTCATCTCGTCTTATATAGTCATAGACTCCCATAGAGGTTAAATCAAAATCCAATCGCCAATTACATTGCTTATCTGTTCGTAAATACAAGGCTGCGGAAGAGGGGCTGTTATGACTGTTCACACCCGGCTGTCAGTAAAAGCCCGGTAGCGAGCAGCAAATATTCACAGCACGTTCTTGAGTGAACTTTGGCCCACTTGCTTAAGTAGTTAAATCTCTTTCTCTCTTTGGTCACTTTAGAAGTTCCTCTTGATCCGGAAATTAAGACACTGTCATGAAGCCTAACAACAAAGGACCTTCAGTACCTTTGCGACGGGAAAAACATGCGGCGCCATGAAACTAACCTAGAGAAAACTTTGAAGATTGAGAAATATGGAAAACCATGTTTGGCCAGAAGTTTTTAATTGACCCCTCTTTGAACCCGATGTTCTCTCCTTCCTCCAATATACTGGAGCATCTTGGAGCGGAACCTACAATCACAGGACCACAGACGGATGCGAAATTTCTGAAGTATACTGCGGGTCAGGCTTATTAGGCGAAGAAGAAATTGAAGCTCTCGATGTGATATATGAAGTGGACTTTCCTCTTAGAGACGACGCCCAAAAGGGAACTTATCTTTAGCCGTCGCGAACTGGCCAAATTTCTTGCCATACGCGTGATGCACGGCAATTTCATATGGTACCGCCGAAGATGCAAACACGATGACGCGGCAATTTTGTATTCCTACGGAAAGGACAAGTCCCCTGATCATCTAATACACTGCTCGTGCATGTGACGCTGATTTCGATAATGGCCTATATGACCAGTCTGAACGACAACCAGCACCAGGGATGGTATTCAGTGCTTTCAGAAGCTGCTTGGCAATTTTGAGTGCTTCGCTCTGCTTCCTTTGCCCGGTGTACCCTTGATACCTCGTGGAAACCCACTATATATGTAAACGCAACTGCCAAATACGACTAGAAATGAATTAAAATCAATAGTAATAATAGGCCAACATAAACGGTAACAATAATAATGCTCTGAAATGCTCATATAGACCTGAAAGCGCTTTAAAATGATAGTGTCTGCTACAAGATCCATGTCTTTTCATAATAACCCGGTTTCTGGGTATATAGTGCTGAACGTATCTCCCAAGCCCGAGGCTGTTTCGAAACTCACCGGAAAATACTCATGCTAATCTAATTTAAGGTTTGTATGAATTGAATGGATTTTGTTTCGTCCTGTAAGTGGATGGAACCTGAAAATGCTAAGGTAATTGATCAGAAACAGTGCACATGATCCCTAAGCTAACATCTTCCAAAACCCAAGTAGTACTATCTATATCAGTGATTTTTCTCGGTCATGGTGCCATAAATTATTTTACGTACGATTGCCAAAAGGAAAGCTAGGTTCCGAAGACTAGAGTCGACGTATTTGTGAGACGACGGTGAGCATGACTATAAAGTTCAAACATAACATCTCCATAATGTCAAGTTGACAAGTTTGTTTACTTGACTTCAAGAATTAGCAGTTATAAATTGTTGATTGTAACCCAGACGCAAGCTATGGTAAACCGATAAGAAATCAGGGTTGCAATTGTGATAGACGGGAGCAGAAGCACAGAATATGATTGTATTAGGATTTCAGTTGGAAGCAGCGCTCTCATCGTAACGCAATACGACACGTTCGATTGATGTTTCGTTTCATTCGATGGCGTACGAACTCTACCACGAGTTGCGATCGAAACGTAAGCGTACAGGAGTGGAGGATGGATTGAATCAAAGTCAGTAAGCAACCTTAGTTAAATTGGTTTGGTTGGTTCAGCTTGTTCGGGGAGGGTTTAAGCTGTCATTTTGTTGATATTGTTGGTAGGCCTTAGCACTAGTGCCAAAAAGGTAAAACGAAATACAGGTTCTAACGATAGTTCATTGATGATTCTTGATTCTTTTGCTAGCTACAGGATGGTGGTGATATGTATAGTGGCCTTGATGTGTCGGTGATAGATGTAGTGCCGAGGTGGGCCAGCTCGTAGTATCATTCATCCGTTCAATGCATTAGAAAGCGTTTGGCATCAACACGATACGGGGAAGGCTAATACTAAAAGGAGATTCCGTGATGATGTACGAAGAAACATCGGACAACACCATGTAGTACATTTCCGATTCCAACAGATATCATATAAATATAGTGTCTATTGAGTCAGTTCTCGGTCCGGTTATTGCAAAGTTTTGCAGCTAAACTGGCCTACTCCGTGCCCGCCAAAGACATAAAGGTGAAGCTACAAGCAGCCCGAGCCTACAATCATCGCGATGAATGGTTTCTTACTATCCTAAGCTTTACCTGGCGACGTACTTGGCACTATATACCACCCATTCGTCTCAAAGACACTTTATCTAGGTAAGTCACAGGCACAGTCCTCGTCGTCGCAGTCCCAGTCTCAATCGCAGTTGTTGAGTAGCGTCATTGAGCCACTACTATTAGATAGCCTTACTGACAGTTCCATGAAAATCCTAGCGATAGCGTTCATTTGATGCGAGGGGTGGCATTTGAGGTTGATTTTCGACGGCTATGGTGCAGCGACAGTCTCTTTGAAAGCTCCCAAGTTAGATATACAGCTCGACACAAGAGCCAGCTAAAGGTTAATCATGAGATAGCAGTGACCTGGAAGTATGGTGTTGAGCTGACTTACATCGATGACGACGGTTCGTCGCTGAGCTTTTGGCTTTGCTAGTGCTGCCATGCTAATTAAAGCAATAATAACACGAAGAAGGCTAACAACTATTATCTCATAAATTACCACATGCGCGAGGCGCACAGGATCGACTCTACCATGGGTAGTAGACTAAATCAACACCAACTTACCGGTGTCCGTTTGAAGCAGCAGCTCGAGTTGTCGGCGGCGCGCTCCAGCCAGCTTATACCCCGTAGCAGGAAGTACCTTTTCTCAGTGCTTTCATTGACTATGTCGTACAAAACAATGCCAGTTTTTTCCTTGCGGTGTCGCTTGGAACTCCAAGTCTACTTACCTAGAACCGTATCAGTATGATGCGCGCGCTGCCGGGCTCAACAACGACTGTCTCGCGACATGTACTATCACAGCTGAAAGAGCCCAAAGGGAGAGTGACAGAAATGGTAAATGGGCTAGCTAGCAAGTTGGCAGTAAATGTTGATGTTTGGACCCTGGGTAATTACGTGTTTTTTCTTGGTGTAGTTGCCTACTTTGCTGGTAAGTGACAGCAACACATACACGTAACGACAATGTTTACATGTTTTCAATGAACTTCAACTGTGCTACGTTCCGTACTACGTTTCGAATCGAACAGTGAGGCTCTAGATGACCGAATCAAACGAAAAAACAACAAAAACCCATTGAACGGAGTTTGATATACCATCAATTGAAAGGCAATTCGATTCGATGGGAGCGCTGGTTGGAAGACCAAACTGCAACAGACTCGATTTTTGCTAGGGCTTCCGTGGCCCGTAGGAGCAGTTCATGAAAGGGAGCGAACAACTATCTATATTCAGAATGACTGGCAACATTTATTCTTTAAGAAACAGTGATTCTTTGACACTAAAGAGGCTACGACGCATAGGTGTCGCTTTGAGCTTCCAGATTTTATCAGTCGTGCTGAGGGCGAGCGTATCTTAAGCAATACAGAACACGAGCTACTGATAGATCGCATGGCTACAATACACATGAGTTGAAGGAAATTTTTGCGAAAAGATACAAAATTCCGATGAGAGGTCTAAGGATGGGTGTGAAGGAGGGAGAAGGGAGAAGGCATAAGAAGAAATGAGCACTGTGTTGATTGCACTAGCCATGCCTACGACCTGTATATATTATTATTATTGTTTGTTCCTAATCGATTGCAGCCGCATATAATTTGCAGCTACGCGCGGATCAGCTAGCGTGGCAGACAGCCGGCACGTGGTGGCTGTACAGTACGGTGTCGTCCCACGTCACTCCTGTGATCAGGAGCGATCTGACCCTAGTGGCCTGCCTTTTCCCCTTTTACCATTTGGCTACTCATACAAATTCTATAAGTCGCTCTTCTGGATAGCTGAAATTACTTTAATACTGTAATTCTAGGCTCGTAGAGGCATTTCGCCTCAATGTACCCATAATCTCCCCCCCTCCCGTGCTCGGTGTCGTCTACACGTGTTGGAAGTTGTCACGGTTGAGATGTCTACTTACGGTTGCTATGTCGCACAGCAGCACGACAACAGTCGTGCAACAACAACACAACCACTTCCTTAAATAGAGCTTTCTTCCGTAGCATGTAGAATCAATCAAATCACAATCAACCCATCTGCTCACCTCGTTGCAACAACTGTTGTTGGTTCACCTATCACCTATGTGCTACCCTTTGCCGTGTCAACAACACGTCCCTGATACCTACTTGCCCAAGGACTTGTCTATTCTATATATTTGATGGCTTTAATGGGCACTTTTGCTTTATTGGGGAGGCCTGTATATATTTATCTCATCAGCTGAGTGATCTGTACGCACACGAGACCAAGGCACATGATACGTCCATGAAGGTCAACAAGAGGCATAGGAATTTGTCAGCAATCCTTATTCCTAGAGCCAAGGACAGTGCGGTTATCTTGATTAGTTGTGTCCAAATAGGCAGGTGGTACTGCTTAGCGTCGAAAGTTTGTACTCTGCCAAATATGAGTCAATGATGGAATACTGAACAACATTGCTACACGTCGTAGCCAGATCAAGGATGAACTCATTTTGATTCTCTTTCCACATAGAGTATGCTACAATAATTGATTGGTTTCTCTCAACATACTTTACACTATGAATTTATCAACTTTGTCCGCACCTACCTTGTATACGCCTGCAGATCTCGAAAATGACCCGGCATTAGTCACCCAAATCATCAGTCTCACAAACGATGCATTCCAACGATCAAAGCTCCAGGATCCTGTGAAGTGGGGAAAAGTCCCCCTGAGGCGGTTTCCAACGACTGATGTCTACTTAGAGATGCTGGGCTCAGAAGGCGTTGCAGTTTTAATCTTTGAAAACGATGCAGAAGAGAGTAAAGTCGTTGCTGCCGCAGCTGCAATACCATGGAAAGGTGGCTGGCAGAAGGAAGGTACAGGAGTTGAAGAAGGATGGGAGATCAAGGCAGTTGCTGTAGACGGTAGCGCGCGATATCTACACCGAGGCCTTGCCGTACAGGTGTGCACCTTTCTGGAACAACATCTTGCTCACCAAACCAGCAAATCAAAAGTCGCAACGGTTGGAAGAAAAATAAAAGAGACAGACCGGTTGACTTTTTGGATCCAAGCTGTAGAATGCATCAATGGTCCATACTGGAGAAAGAAAGGATATGAATTGGTTCGGAAAAAGACTTATGAGTCACCCACATGGGATTGTCAGACGAGCTTTGAGATGGTAGTTATGAGAAAGGACATATCGCTTTAAAAGTCATGGTTCAGGCACCGTACGTAAGCTGAGAAGAGCATCGAAGAGTCATCTCCGAGGAAAGTTGTAGTAGCCAGCTAGCTTCATTTCAATGCAAACACGAAATCAAATTGTTGGGCAGTTGCACCCAGATTACCAGCTAAAAAAAAATTAAATTGCGGGAGCTGATTTTGTTCAAGGAATGCTTGAAATTTACTCCAACGCATGCTCTTCAGGACGCGAGAGTTTGAGTGGCTTGACTCACTATGGTAACTTGTCTAAGATGGTATAAGCGCTAGTATTGAATTATAGACGCACCGTGCTTCCGGGTCCCGCGCGTACCGAACTCGGCAGTCTACAAGCGCTTGAAGTCGTGACAAAGAGTGATCCAATCTATCTGGTTGTTCAGAAGCTTTAGCAACTAGTTTCCCATAGTAAATATCTCATTACTTAAGGGTTTCAAAGAAATGTAAGGCCAGGAATCCCAGTAGCTGCTGCGCCTTGATTTCTCGCCTATCTGGGCAGCATTTAAATACGTATGTTTGTTGCTGATTCTAGATATTGAAACATTTTTCTTTAGACATGTCATTTCAGTTTTTAAGATCTCCTGGAAAAGGCACGCAAGAGGCCGATCCCCTGCTTGAGGCAGCACTTCCTTTTGTCACCGAAGACGACTATTCAAAAGCGATCGAGTACGACGATGAAGAAGAAGAAGACGACATTGACGACGAATACCAGGAAGTCAAAGATGCGCGTACTCAGAGAATACGAGAGAATGGAGGCTGGATTGGTTATCTGAGAGATTTCGCCATCTTCCTCCCCTACATCATACCTCAGGATGACATCAAAGTGCAACTTTGCTTGCTCGTCTGCCTCATTACTGTAATACTCGAACGTGCTCTTCGGGCTATTGTTCCAATCCTAATGGGAATAATTACCGACAAAATAACATCTGGAGTGGCACCCATCCGGGAGCTCTTTGGACTCTTCGCACTGAATATTCTCTACGGCGAATCAGGAATTCTTTTCATCCAGGGGCTGTCAAAGATACGCATCAAACAATTCTCTTACAAGCAATTGACCAATGCCGCATTCAACCACGTCATGTCGCAGTCAATCGATTTCCATTCAACACAAGACTCAGCAGAAGTTATGAAGACAATCGAGCAAGGTGGAGCATTGGGCAACGTACTGGAATCGGTAGTCATTGAGATCGGTCCTACTTTGATTGATGTCATTGTCGCTTGTACTATCTTCTATCGGAAATTCAGCCCTGCTGTGGCCATGGTCTTATTTGGAGCTTCTATAACATACTTAGTTGCAGAGTCGTCCTCGTCACAACTCACGACCGGCGACCGGAGAAAGGTGACAAAAGCTGAAAGACTAGAGGCTCGAAAGATGCATCAAGCTGTACAAGGCTGGCAGACTGTTACCTATTTCAATCAGTATCAGCGCGAAGCCCGAACCTTCATGAACGCGGTTACTGAACATATGAAGGCGAAGACACGCTTTGAGGCAAGACAAGCATTTATTAAAGCCTTGGTCGAGTTCTTAGTGCCCATTGCTTTCTTCGTCCTCGCATATCTTATTCTCCAACGCATCGCTGCTGGAGATGCGACACCAGGAGATTTCGTCTTTTTCCTGCAATATTGGGATTCTATCATCTATCCCCTCCAGTTTTTGACTAACTACTTCCATTGACTTGTAAGCGACTTTGTCGATGCCGAAAAACTTTTAGTTCTTCTGAGAACTAAACCTACCATCACTGATGCACCTGATGCCTATCCGCTTGTATTGCGCGACAGCGAAGTTCACTTCAATAAGGTGTTCTTCACTTATGATGAGGGCCGCTATGCACTCCAAGACATCTCATTCATGGCTTCGAAAGGCCAGACTATAGCATTCGTTGGTGAGACTGGCGCTGGGAAATCTTCAGTCTTGAAGCTTCTCTTGCGCCTCTACGATATCACCTCCGGAAGCATTACTATCTCTGGTCAAGATATTCGCCACATCACGCTTGGTTCCCTGCGGGACGCTATTAGTGTGGTCCCGCAAAGTCCAGTGTTCTTCAATGCTTCAGTCATGGAGAATGTGCGTTATGCACGCAGTAGCGCGACCGATGAAGACGTTCATGCTGCTTGCCGAGAAGCCGCTATTCATGATACGATCATGCACTACTCAGACGGCTACAATACACAAATTGGTGAGCGTGGTGTTAAGTTGTCAGGGGGCGAAGCGCAAAGACTCGCTATTGCAAGGGCGTTGCTAAAAGACTCGCCAATTGTTCTGATGGATGAAGCGACTAGTGCTGTTGACACAATAACGGAAAAGAAGATCAAGAGTGCGCTGGGAAACTTACGGCAAGGAAAAGTTTTCATCATTATTACGCATCGGCTAAGCACAATCGTGGATGCTGATCAGATTCTGGTGCTACATGAAGGCCGCATTGTAGAGAGAGGGCGACATGAGGATTTGTTCGAAAGCCGGGGGAAGTATTGGGAGCTCTGGAATCATTTATAGGTTATGCACTGGTCATTACCAGTAAATCGAGCCAATATTTCCCAGCCAAATCTCGCAAGAATATTGTTAACGATTACCATCATCGGTTAGAAACCAACCTGCCAAAAACGAAATTTGAATGCAAGATCGAGCACACGAAAATTTGAACGCTCAGTATATACTATGTACATATGGCCTTACCAATAGATATCATTGGTTCTCCAGCTGTAGCTCTGCTGCTAAAACTGGCCATTTGGCATAATATGGTAGGTAGCATCGTGAATGCAAACACTGTGGAGAGCAGTCGGCTAACCAAAGACCAAGAGAGGTTGGCCCCCAGTGATGATGTTTACCTACTCCATATTCACAATTAAAAGATAACGATTGGATAGACGTAATGCTACTAGCAGGTCAAGAGACCAGAGATACAACCCGTGCAGCGTTTCCTCTTAAACCGCCCGGTCTAGATGGCATTTTCGACAAGAGCCTGTACACGGGAACTGATGATCTTGGAGTCCACATAACATGGATTCACAGCAATAGCTTGTGCTTTGGATGCTGCCTTGCCAATCTTCGCGCAACTACCACTTCTTTTTACAGATGATAGCAATACCCGCTATCACGTGATGTCAGGTTGGAGTTCCTCCTGCAGTATCGCTCCTTCCTCGTCAAAGACTTTTCACATCTGTGCACAGGCACTACCTGTCACCAACTATAAATACATGTCCTCTGTAGGTATTTACAAAAGATCAACTCAGTCACTCTTTTCATAAATGTCAACTTATCATCACAATCCAATACCCGCACATGCAAGATATATTTTTTTTGAAGCAGTGTGTTAGTACTAGAATTCCATAGTGTGATACATCTTATTTGCGCTTCGGGAGACGAGACGATGGACCTAATTCCCATCCCACGGACGAAAACCAGCTCTATCTGTATGTATTTTGGTACAGCGAAAGGAAGATCAATGCATGTGATTTCCACACGTACATAAATATGGCCCGGGCCAATCTCAGTAGCAAAAAACAACGAAAACTCTGAACAACTGATTCAACCACACCGGTATACTAGCTAGCACAGCCAGACGTTGATGCTAGCCCGTAACACATGGGAGCAGTTGCAGAGCACCATTCATCATCATTCTCTTGGATACACGATTTTGATCGTGATTCACGCATAAGTCGATACACGGTTGTGACCGTGATCGCTGCCCTTCCTTTCTCCTCAAGCTCCACTCTCAATCTGCGACACGCTTACAGCAAGGTGCAGGTCACATTGCCTCCCGGCCCTATCCAAGTAGGAACCAACAGGGGATACCTACAATATCCTTCTCTTCCTATTTTTAATTCATTACATCTTAACATGTTTTCACCCAACGCCGACAATATCCCCCTCGCTTGACCCACAAAAAGCCAGCAACACCAGAAGCGCAAATATGTCGCATAAGTGAATAGATAGCCTCGTCAGTAAATCTTATGAGAGCAGCATTCGTATGCGGTGCTATAGCGCTGCTTTTAGAGGATTGTACGGTGTTGAGGTCTGTGTTGTGCGTAGGGGCGTGGTAATCACATGATAAGAATGATCTAACTCTGTTCTTTTGAAACTTCAAAATATCAGTGGCTGGGCTTGAAAATCAGGCTCTGTATCTACATGCGGTGGGTTATAGGAATCTGGCTCTTCAGGGCTGAGAGCCAGCGCATAAACGCCGTGCTGACGATGGGTATTGTTGATGCTGTCTGCGGTGAGACTGAAGAGTTTCACACCACCACAACCAAACGCAATACGGCCATAGCCGTAGCAAATAGGTCACAATTTGTCAGGGTTATAATATAGTTATTCACTGAAGCAAGAGGTTAATCTTTTGCTTCTGATACAATTCCCGTCAAGAAAAGGTACTACTTTAATTACCCTATAGCCACAATGAATCTCATAATTAACGCAATAGAGTAGGGGTACATATACAGTTGGCAGGAGATCAAGGAGAGAAGTCCAAGGATAGATTGTGAACAGTATTATGGCCCAATACCTGGGAACGCTCGGGCAAATACTACCAGCAAAATGTTCGTAATTTCTTTGTATAGCTCGGACTCAATTTTATTTGTATGTCTCGGCTTAAGGCAGTACATACCCTCCATCGATTAAATAGTCACTCCCTGTGACGTAGCTCGAGGCGTTACTCGCAAGGAACAAGAAAATTCCCTTGATCTCCCTAGTATCACCCTGTCTCCCCAATGGGATCATACGCAGCCCTTCTGTGATGACCTTTGGCCCAGCACCCATTTTCGTGTCGAAGAACCCAGGAGACACAATATTAACGCGTGCAAAATCTCTCCACTCACGTGCTAGCGACTTGCCCATGTGAGTTATGAATGCCTTGCTGCCGTTATAAATGGGTTGGTCGACTGGTACATTTACAATGTGCGAGCTGATGGACCCAGTGAGAATGAGGTTACCAAAGCCTTGCGATTTGAAAATCTGGCCAGCAAATTTAGCACAGTATACGGGGCCATCGACATTGACGGCCATGAGGTTGCGGTAGGCATCCATAGATTGCTCGAGAAGGGGCTGAGAATCTCCAGTCCCTGCATTGGCGACAAAGACGTCGACTTTGCCAAATTCGGCAACCACTTTGTCCAGGTTTGACTTCACAGCCTGCGGATCTGTGATATTGACGCTGTAGGCCTTTGCTTTGATGTTATGCTCCTTTGCTAAACGCTCTGCTCGCTTCTCTGCCTCAGGGTTGCTGCAAAGCTTAGTATGAGTGTTACAGGTTCTAGGGAGGTAGAAACGAGGTGACACGTACGAGTTGTACCACAAGGCAACGTCACCGCCAGCTTCGGCCATGGCATCAGCGACTGCGCCGCCAATCCCCTCCGCGGCGCCGGTCACGATGATAACCTTGCCTTTCATGCTGAACTGCTCAAGGACATTTGTTGGGCCTGAGGGCACCGGCTTAGGAAAGCCAGGGCGAGGTATCTGACATTCTTCGATTGACATAGACATCTTTGGTTGAAATTGTAACAACCGGTCGTTGGGGTTGGAAACGGAGGTTCTTGATGCGGGTGGAGGAAAGGAAAGAAGTTGTGTACCTTAGGTATAGTAGGTGCAGATGAAGGTATAGTGAGCTTGAGAATTCAAGGGCCGAATGGCATTGAGGCTCTTAAGGCACAAGCCAGTCCTAGGGCCGGCGACGTCACCGACACCATGTTCTTTTGGTGTTGCGGGGCCAGAAAGGACGACAGTCGCCCGATGGCGGGGCGAGTACCGTTTTGAGGGTGAAGTGGGGCAGCGTGGGGTTAACGGGTGCTCGGCTTACTTTCCTCCCCTTCTCTTCCTTTCACTAAGCTAGCCGACAGGGTTCCTGATCACCCAGGGTTCCTGATCACCTCACGAATCCCGCCCTTTTGCTCACCACTCATGATATCTCCACAACTACGCAAC
>JALRMI010000034.1:0-128184 GCA_026120165.1 Leptosphaerulina australis
CCCCCCCCCCCCCCCCCCCCCCCCCCCCCCCCCCCCCCCCCCCCCCCCCCCCCCCCCCCCCCCCCCCCCCCCCCCCCCCCCCCCCCCCCGCCCCCCCCCGCCCCCCCCCCCCCCCCCCCCCCCCCCCCCCCCCCCCCCCCCCCAGAGAAACCAAACCTGGAGCTTATGTGCTGAAAGCTGGGCAGAGATGGTAGGGGCTGGGGGCAGTCAACGAGACTGCTAGCTTGGAGGATGAAATTGGGACGGATAGAGTCGGTATCAAAGATGTGGTAGTAATAGTGATGAGAAACAAGCATCGGGTCACCAGAAGTCTAGTGGAGAAATGTGAGGACCACATGAACCAATAGTTATATATGTGGCAATTGTGGCAATATGCTACTCGAAAGAATGGGTGCAGGATTGATCACCGTCTTCCTTTGCACGCTACATTCATCACCACATCCAAGATCTCTTGTACTTTCATTGAACACCACCCCTAGAAACATCTCAGCCTTACTAGATGAGTTAATCATCTCGTCTTATATAGTCGTAGACTCCCATAGACGTTAAATGAAAATCAATCAATCAATCAATCAATCAATCAATCAATCACCACATCCAAGCTGATCTATACAGTGCGCAGCCTCCGGTGCACGCTTATTGGAAACTGCTTGACTTTTCAATTGCTTTTTTTGACATTTTCGTGTATGCCACACAAATCATTTGGTTCGCCATCCCGTCCCTGACTTGCTTTGTGAAGAGAGCAAGTCTACTGACGGCCCTCGAGTGTTTGTTGGTATGACCAAACTAAGCTCAGGCCATCCACTTACTAATCAGTCATTATGAACAAGAGTAGTAGCGCATGTCTCAGGCGCTAATGAAACGGGTCCTGTTTCCATCTGTCTACACAAAAATGTCTTTTGGAACGCGAGCGATTGGCGGAGCTGTATCTTCCATGTGACATCTGTACATTCTTGCCTACTATGTGCTACTGGGGCGCATCATTGATATTTTATAATTGTCCTATTGTATTGGTGCCATCATAAAGAAGCACACAACCTCCAGCCCTTGTACTGTGCCCCTTATCCTCGTCCTCCAACTATCAAAATACCCACCGTAAGCTGAGAGCTCTCACATTGCTCAAAAGTGTCCAAAGCACTCAGGAGTTCCTCATGATTGCTCAAATTCTAAGTGAAAGTAGCCTCGTAATGTTACCTCAAACTCTTGCCGTTACCGTTTGTTCCTGCCTTTTCCCTTTCGGGAAGAGATCATAGCAGAGTTGTACCTTCACAGTGCACTCCACACAACGTGTATGAAAAAAATCTCTTCGTCAACTATTGAGCTTCTGTTGTTCATCATCTTCGACTCGTTCCTCAACTCGGTTTCTCGATCTTTGAATCTTAACTTCATTCTTCTTGGTTACTTCTGGTAGGTTTCTTGATCCGCGATGAAGTGACAAAAGCTGACGCGTTGCCAGTATATTACCTTGAGCAAGTTTTCTATCCATCATTTAGTTCACTATAGCGACTAAACGTGAATATCACAATACGTACTGAGCTGCTGGAGTAACTGACATATCCAGAGAGCCCTGGCTGCGAGTCAACTAACTGACTCAACTATCATTTGGCATCTACATATTTGTGAGTATGATGCCATTGCTGATTAATTTGGCTAACATGGTTTAAGTTTACCACATACATGACATGGCCTCGTACGCGAACGTCGCGGGCACGGGCAGACCAGCACCTGAGCATAGGCTGAGGGCGCTCGCTAACTTCTATAAGGACCTCAAGCCAAGTATAATTCTTCGTGAAGCCCTGGGCTACTACAACAACGATGTTCTGCCCAACACACCGGACATCGGTGCTCCTCTCGTTGAGCACATGATCACCATATGCGTTGATACAGAGTCCCACACGCTCAACACGGACCAGATGACAGAGCTCGGTTTGAGCTATATTACTCGCAAAGATGCTCGAGCGGTCGGTAACCCCGGCCCCCATGGTATGAAGTTGCAAGAGTCGCTCAAGTTCCTCCACTTCCGCATTGCTGAGCATGCGCATTTGAGGTCCAACCGAGAGGATTCGCTAGGTCCGCTGGGAAATCGATTTGGTAAAACCCGTTTCACCACTTTCAAAGAGCTCCGTGTTATACTCAAGCACCTATTTAACAAGGAGATCGAGACTAACGATCCTGCGTTGAAAGGCTGCAAGTGTCCAATCGTCCTTGTCGGTCATGCTTTGAAACATGACGAGGAAAATGCGAGGAAGGAAGGATTAAAGTACGATTTCGCTGACAATTCTACTATTGTCGCCAAGGTTGACACCCAGCCTTTGGCGCGCGAAGTTAAGGTCTGGATTCCCCCACCTGGCATGTCGACGAATGAGATCGGTTTAAGGGTTCTGATCGAAAAGCTCGGGTTTCGACATCTGGATGATCATACGGCTTGCAATGATGCTGCAAGGACCATGATGTGCGCTATACACATGATCCTCCCTGAAAACCTGCAGCAGTCCAAGAATCCATCGATGCAGGCCGTGGCTAACAGAGTTGAAGCCTTGAGCAAGGAGAGCTCTCCTGCGCCCTATGGCACAAGCCTATGTTGCATACGCTGTGGTTGGCGCGATCATTCGATAGATGACTGCCAGGCTGATGTTACTTGCGCAGCCTGTAACAAGTTCGACACCGGTCCTAATCGGCTCTCCAATATTCACAGTCACATTGAGACATATTGCCCTCATGTGGCCAGGTTCAAGGCCTGGGCACGTCGTTATAAAGATGCGGCTAAAAAGTACAAGACGAGTCATAAGCCGTTCAGTGCAGAAATCTTACAGGGTCCAGGTCCTGACGCTCACCCCTGGTCAACATGGCGGGGTCCCAGAGACGTCATGTGGCCGCTGGAAGACTTATCGGATGTTCTGGTGGGTATGAATATGGCAAAGAATATCCCAAGTCTGCGAGAGCCGCCAGCCTTCGCCCGCAACATGGAGTCGGCTCTCGGTGGTCTTCCAGTTCCCTCCACCGGCACATGGGTTATGATGGCGCCACTGGGCTCTTCAAAAAGGGCGGCTGCTCATTCGTCAAACCCAGTGCCTTCTACAACTAACGGCAACAAAGCATCGACGGCAGGCTACCCGTCTTTGCCAGCAGCACACAATAGCCCCGGTTCAGGGTCAACGAACGGTAACGCTCTGGCTCCTGCAACAGCCCGTAGGGAGACGAAGATGTCAGAACAACGTGAACGTGGAGATAGCGAAATTCGTGGCCATGGAAGCGGTCTTTGCGGTCGTAGTAGTGTAAGCAACACACGTGAAGGTGGTCGTGGAACTGAGGGCAATGAGGCTGCAACTGGCATGCCTGTGCAAAATCCTTGGGGTTTCAACGCTTAGAACGTATGCATTGGTACTGATATGTGTTCAGTAGTGTTTCCTTTCCTTTGTCAGTTTTCTAGCATTAGCGACAGCCATACAGGCGGTCTCTGATCCTGAAAGACCACACTTGATATTTTCCCCTTAAAGCAACCACCAAGAGCGATTCAACGTTCTCCTTTCTATTTCAACCCATGATAGCTTCTCCGAAGCTTGATTTCTAAGTTGTAGGTCTTTCAGATTAGTGTAAATTTCTCCAAGACCCGTCGTTCGTTCACGAATAACCTACCACGAGAGTGTGCGGCTATCTTATGGTAGCGCGAGCCGCCAACTACCCATGCTAATTGGATCCAGAATTCTCATTCACAACTTCAGTATGTTTGATTTGGGATGTCACAGACATACCTGCGGTTAGTTTAGAATATGCGGTTGCTGAGATCAATGAGTGTTACCAAATCCTGCCTGCGACAGTTTCGTGATCGAACGTCCCGCCATCTTTGTAGGCCTTAGTAGACATGTTCATACTTAGTTTTGAATTCAGTATTAATTTGGTAAGATAAATAGTAAATCGTTCAGAACTCACCGAATCCAACCCCAAGAACGTAGAAATTGCTTCCCAAAAGCAACTCCACTTAGCAGTTTTCGTGGGCGTCCAATCTCCTTACACATTGCTGCGCGGAGGCACCTGGAGACGCTCTCCAAGGAGCTGGAAGAAGAGAAATTCAACCATTTTTTTAATAGCTGATCATATCTCCGGCTTCGATTTGCCAGACGATGTACTTCGATGCAGCTACACCGTCACCTGGTTTGAGCCTTTCATCTTCTCTCCGCCACATCTCAGATAATAGACAATATTGGGGTAGCTGCGATTGCAAAGGTAACGTACCATGACTCTTGTTATGCCGCAAAAGGATTTGCAAGTCTGGGCCGCTTGAGCAAGAGGAAATCGGCATGTAAGATTGCAAGCAGCGGTGTTATGTTATACGCTAAGAGATATCGAGACTGCAAAGGCGTTGTATGTGTACATAACGAGAGGGCTAAAGCTGCTGGAAGGAAGCAGGGATGTTTGAGGATCTTGCCTGCTGCACTGCCCATACCCAGTGAGTCCAAGGAAGTTGCATGAGATATCGTTTGATATCGGACAACCTCGCATACTATAATAGCACTGTTGTGAGTACATCGGTCGCGCTGGGCACGGATATACCGGAACTTGATTCCGATGGCGAGGGCTACTGTGGTCGCTCTTGCAGGGAAGGAGAATCTGGCGACCTAGTAGCATGAGGTTCGCTATGTATGGTACACTGGCTTTGCATTCTTTGATACTGCGAGATTTGTTGTCGATGACTACATTCTGACTAGAAGAGTGGACAGTGGACAGGTTCACCACTTGCCTTTCATTTCCAAATAAATGTTAGTAAATTTTACGAAACGACTGGTTCAGAGCTGCAGCGGAGCGTGTAGTGGAACATCTTGGTCTCCCAAGATGAGCAACCAGTTCGACAAGGTATGAACTGCAGTGCATAAGAAGAAAAAACACAAAGAACCGTGATGTCGTACTCAAAATGCATACTAATAATGTTACTGCGAGATTCATGGTATTCCAGTGAATTGAGGAATAGGATCAATCACATCTGGGCCTGATGTCAGTACGGTAGCTTAGTCATCGATAACCCTCGCAAAAAGCGCGGGTGGGGACTGCGTCATTGCCATGACGGCAGGCGCAATCACGTCGAGGCGTCCAACACAGCCATGTTACTTCTTCAATAACATTGCTCACTGTCTATGGTTCTGTCTTTTGCATGTGACTACGGCTGAAGCCGTGAATTTCATACTTTCAGCGTTGCACAATTCACCGCACAGATTGCACACCCACTACGATCATGATAGGCACGTCTATACCGCAATATATCTTCATTCGACTTTGCATCCTTGCGCTGCGGTTGATAACGCCTCTAAGCATATTCTATGTATCATTCAGTCTAGCCGAGCATCCCACGTCAGCTGGCGGAAGGTTTCTGCTTACCTGGAGCATCATTGAAGCAGCCTTCTGGCTGTTCGTCTACATACCCCGCAAACGCGCGCTCCAAGCATCGGCGCAGCATCCATCACTGCTCGATAAAGAAGAGAGAAAAGCCTTGTTTTGGAAATGTTGGGATAAAATCCCGCATCCAGATTACTATGTTAGTAGGTGGTTTCTCGGTGCAAGGCCTGGCGAGATTCGAAGAGAGAACGTAAAGGAATTCTTTGAATGGGCGCTCTTGAATAGGGGGACTGAGACCGAGGATGAGTTGATACGTAGAGCACAGGAAGACCCCGAGGCAAAGATTGAGGAGGAAGAGGAGTTGAAGGAATACGTGGATGGTGTCGAGACGATGTTGGGCAGGTCAATACTACCAGGTCGCGGACCTGCGAAGAGCTTGCGACTGACAATCGATGAGGTCAATATGCGACATAGACCGGTAGTGTGGTATTTGGTATGACATAAGATGTCTATTCATTTAGCAAAACCTAACACCCATACAGATTGTCATGCTCGTTGATACGTTGACTGCAGCATACCTACGGTATAATGGCTTCTTTTTACATCGCACACATCTTCGCTCGTCCCTCGCTATCTTTCCGCCTCGACCCGCTTCTCTCTTCACTCGCCAGATCTCCATTGCTTCCAACCTCAGTTATTGGTACCGACCGCATAGATCCAAAACTCGTTTGCCCATTCTGTTCATACACGGTATCGGCATCGGCCTAATGCCATACACGCAGTGGCTCGTTGAAATCAACAAGCAGGATCCGCTAGCAACTACAGATGGTGATATTGGAATTATTGCTATAGAGCTGATGCCCATCAGCTTCCGCATCACGGACCCTATCATTGGTCCCGGTGAGATCTGCCGGCAAATCAACATGATCCTGGAGCGCCATGGTTTCGAAAAAGTGGTACTTGCTAGCCATTCGTATGGGTCAGTTGTTAGCTCCCATCTTCTAAAGGAGCCTACAACAGCAGCAAAAATTGGTCCAATACTGTTCGTCGACCCTGTGACGTTTCTCCTTCATCTCCCGGATGTCGCGTACAACTTCACCGCGCGACAACCAAGAGGGGCAAACGAGCATCAACTCTGGTACTTCGCCTCAACTGATATGATGGTTGCGCACACGCTTGCTCGACATTTTTTCTGGGCTCAGAACATACTCTGGAAAGAAGACCTTCGAGGACATGACGTGACTGTAAGCCTGAGTGGTCGTGATTTGATTGTAGACACCACTACTGTTGGAAAGTATATCTCTGGAGTCGACCTCAAGAGCGAAGACCGAACATGGAAGGATGCGGAGTGGAGGGGAGCGGGGGTGGAGACGATATGGTGGCCCACAGCGGACCATGCCCAAGTATTCGAGAGAAAAGAAGGGCGAACAAAGCTGGCACACATTTTGCGAGAGTACGCCAAGCGCAAAGAGCAGGTAGAGGAGAACGACTGGCCTTGAGGTTGCTCGATTCAGGAATCTATCTTTGTGACAATCTCATTAACGCCGCATTGCCTCATCACGATTGTTTTGGCCAAGGCGTTGTATCCACATTACCCAGTTGCTGTTGTGTATGCGGGGTCCCGTACGGTCCAAATGTGAGACGAGCGGATCCCCAAGTCGGCCCCGCCAAAAGTAGAACAATATATATACTACGACTTAAGCAGTTACAAAGAGATTGAGAAAAAAAAAACAGTACATGCACCATCTTTCAGTTAAAATTATAGCAGCTGCGGAACTGTCATTCTCGCCTCAACGTCATGCCAAACGGAAACTGGATCCTCGGCGACCTATTCACAAAAGACTATGGCCATCGCGGTAGCATCCAGAAACTATGGGAAAACCGCTGGAAAATGCCGTGCCAGCGCTCCGTCTATCCCTTCCACGATGGCAACTACGCAGATTTTGAACCTATCTTCCAGCACCTGATCGCAAACAACATTAACGACCCGTACTCGGACGACTACACAAATGCCTTCCTCCCCAAGGCTCGCGAGCTCGTCCAGAAAGCTCAAGGACTAGCTGAACTAGGTGCGAGCTCCAAAATCGAGGACAAAGAAGATGCGAAGAATCTTTTCTTCCGTGCAAACGCGGTGTTCAGACTCGCACGCTTCCCGTATATTGGGACAGACTTGAAAAAAGCAGTGTTCGAGGAGCAGAAAGAAGCATACATGCAAGGCACACAACTTTGGGACGTCCCTATCACCGAAGTAGTCATCCCACACATCCACGCAGCAAACCGCGACGGCGATTCCATACCCCTGTACATTCGGCACCCCAAGGGTGACGGGCCCTTCCCGACAATCCTTCTTATCACAGGGTTGGATGGACATCGGCCTGATAACACAGAACGCACAGAAGAACATCTCCGTCGTGGGTGGGCGACAGTCATCTGCGATATTCCTGGCACAACTGTTGATTGTCCTGCGAATAAGCGGGATCCGCTGAGCCCGGATAGGTTGTTTAGCACAATTCTAGAGTATATTTCTCAGAACCCTCGGCTCAACGAAACGATGGTGATTGCGTGGGGCCTTTCTGCAGGTGGGTACTATGCCATCAGGCTGGCTCACACGCACAGAGAGAAGTTAATCGGTAGTGTTGGTCACGGCGCGGGAACGCACCATTACATCGGTCGCGAGTGGCTGGAGCAAATCGACAAGCACGAATACCCGTTCGGCTTGGAGCAGGCGTACACTGCGAAGTACGGATACAAGGATTTCGAAGAGATGAAGCAGGAGTGTCAGGACGAGTTCAGTCTTGTCAGTGGCAGGGGCAAGGGTGTTGCTGTCGTGGGTCAAGGACTGCCGAGTTGTAGGATGTTGCTCATTAACGGAACACTCGACGGCTGTATGCCTGTCGAAGATAGTATGTTACTTGCGGAGCATGGGAGTCCGAAGGAGATGAGATTCATCAAGGACAGGTTGCACATGGGATATCCCGAGGCGAACGCGACAGTATTTCCGTGGTTGGAAGAGGTTATGGCGTCCAAATCCAGATAGACAGTACTGGGTTAAATGCTTCGAATATTCGGGTGCTCATCTCTGTTATAGCATCCATTCAGATTCAGGATCACCAAGAAACGGTACAAAATTGCTGAGATACCGATAGGATTTCTGAAGGGCAGCGTAAAACCTTTGCCAACGGATTCATTTTTCTTTGCAAATTTCATTTTCGGTATCCCTAGAGGTCATGGCGAGCGATTTAACGCCTTCCGTTGACGGCAACGATCGTTTTATTCCTTTTCTTTCGCTAGATGATGATGTCCAGGTCAAAAAGAAGCAGCAAACATGCATTGGAGCCACAACACGAGCTCCGCTCAATGGCTTCTCAAAAGCTCCAGAATTCATTTTCAAAAATAGCCATGTTACTGTATCGAGTATATAGCAGCACGAGGGATGTCGGTATGCCCGCCCGTGAAACGGGAAGGTATGTTGGACGCTATTCACCGACTGCCGTAGATGTCGAGGAGGGTTAGTCAACGGTGGCGCAATGGCACGGGCTGGGATGAAAGTGAAGGATATTTAGATCAAAGAGAGTGGATCGTATTGTGCTGTACTGCGAACCTCCTACGTAGCAAGGACCAGCAGTGACGTCTGGGTCATCTACTAGCTTGCCGGTTATAGGTTAAGATTCTTGGGTTTGCCCTGTCAATTTTGGAGGAGATTGTATGTTTATACACTGTGGGATACCGTTTGCTCGATCTGCGCGATACCCAATCTGGCTACAAAGTGAAGGTGTTAGATTGTGCCGCATCAGTGAAACCAACAAGGGATCTTTTTGGATAAAAGCAAGGGATGGGCTCGTCATGATGCATGAGATTCCATATGGACCCAAAACTTCAATACCTTCAGTAAGTTGTATCAAGAGCAGATAGATTGTATGGTTGCAAGCCACTGCTGCCATATGAAACGAGAAACCAACTATACAGCACTATGCGTATATAACCGTTCCAGTCAAAAAGCTCTTTCAGCTCTACCACAACTTCTCCTTCTTCTGCAACGCAGCCAACCTCTCTGGCGTAACCACACTCAGGCTCAGCACACCACCAATAATGATTCCCAGCAACAGCACCAAAAACACTAATGCTTTATCACTGTTTTCCTGCCCTTTTCTCTGTCCCATGGCATTCGGACCTCCGGGCGCATATGGACCCTTCCATTTTTTCAGTGGCGCCACTGCATGCTTCTCCGCATACTCAACCCCTCGTTTCATGGCAGGCATTCCATCTATGCTCCTGGAGCTTTTCCATGCCCAATAATAATCCATACTTTCTTTCTCGTCGCCGTCTCTAAACTTCTTGTCCTTTTTCTCGAAATGGTCATTAAGTATGGAACGGTGCCCGACGAAGTCGTAGTAAGGCACACTGAAACCGCACGATGTTGCGCATTGATGTACATCTACAATAACGATGGAGCGAGATCCGGGGATGGTTTTGACTTTGTTCTCAGCGACGAAGGCGTTGTACTCGGGCGTGCCATTCTCAATGGGTCGGCCTTCGCCCCAAATTCTCACAATTTGTGGTGGGCCCTCAAAGGCCATGAACATGACACATATTCGGCCGTTTCCAGGCTCGTACAAATGTGCGTGAGTCTCAACGCCTGAGCCGGACAGATCCATGTACCAGAATTGAGTTGGCGATAACACACCAAAGAAATCAGCTCCACCCTTGGGCGAGACGTTGAGATGTCCGTCACCTGAGAGTGGCGCGGTGCAAACAAATAGCATTTGCTGTTTTTTTATCCATGGTATTAGGCTGTCAGGTATAGTTTCGTAGTAGACGCCCATCGTTAAGGTCAGGTGGAAGATGATTGTGCCAGGGACAAATGGGAGACTTGATGAAGCCAAGTGTGACCGATTAAAAGGAAGACAAGTATAGAACAGGAAGCGAAGGGTGGTTGAGTCAGAGGTGATGCAATGGATGCAGTTTCCAGATAAGCACTAGATTGCAGCGACGATCGTTCGAGAGCTATGATTCACACTGTCCACAATCGTCCACGGCCGATGTCAGTCTGGGCACGTTGATCCTCAAATATCACCGGTTGCTGTGATGGGCGTACCCTCACACAAAATATGGTCGATTGATGTTGGCTCTGAAGGATTGTAAGAATAAGTTTTGAACGCACGTTTTCCGACGGTTGAGTTATTAGTGAGTGCAGTGGGGTGAACATTGGGGTAGTAACCGAGGATGTGGGTTACACTTAACGCTAATTGGTCATGATGCGGATCTCGAGAGGATGCCGGCTGCCGATAGTATAAATATACATCGTGAGAGAAACTGTTAAACTGGAACGCAAGCTTACTAGCTGCTGACAGATGGCGGTGATTGATGAATGGATTTTACGTTCTCAACCGCTTGCATAGCCGTTCCCGTACCCAACACCGACTTCACCAGGAAAACTTGCCCAGAAATCTTGTGTAGCGTTCATCATAATCTCCTCTATATCGGCATTACTCAGATCGAACCCTTCGAGACTGAACGTTTCGTCAGCCTCCAATGGCAGAATTTCATTTGATGCATTCCATGAAAAGGCATTATGGTTGTAGCCATTCGATGTTTGTGTGGTTGTCGGCGCTGTGACCATGGGCTCTGATGCCAATGTTACGCTAAGGAATTTATTCTGAATCATGTTAGTCAACCCTTTTGGAAGATTCTAAAAGACGTACTTCTTGTTGTTGTAGTGGTGGTGGTGGTGGCGGCGGTGAGATGACTGTTTGTACGATGGTCGTGTCCGGTCCCTTATTCGACTCTGTAGGCTTCTGTACGGGCGAAGGCTGGAGAGCGCCGTAGTCAATCATAGCGCGCCGCAGCGCTTTGCGCTCTTCTGGTGAGGCAGGGGCATCTTGCCCAGAGACCGAGCGGTAGTAAGCCTGCATGCGCTTGATCGTCTCAAACTGAAACCCGTTAGCATGCGTCTTGTACATGGTCATATCGATGATTACCCATGTCCCAGCCATTGGCCATTGTGTCTTCATTTCCTTCAAAAATGTACAACCTTGTATGACCCTCTCGCGTGCCTTCTCTACAATCCTGGGATCATCTTCACTGCTAGGAAAGTTGAAAGAGTATAGCATCACACCGACTGCGGTGTAAATCGTGAAGCCGATCCACGGTACCAGGCCGCGCAGGAAGTAGACACCGAACGTGCGCATCTCTTCCAGCATTTCGAGAACCATGGTAGCCTCTTTGAACAGTTCTCTCCGGGATGTCTTTTGCCAATTCCTCCACATCTCAGTGTGATCGTTGTATGAGTTTGGAGTCTCTTCGCCTACTGCGCCATTCTGTTGTGGACCAAGCACTGGTAGGTAGGCCCGGTGAAGGAACATGTAACTCATGAAATAGATGCTGTGCATGTAGCAGTAAGCCTGGCCTTGCTCGACCGCGTTGTGACTGTGTAGCAAAAAAAGATCGTATCGTGAACGTTGTGGCAAGTTATTTTTCCATCGCTCCAGCTCATAGATGAGCTGCTGGAATTGCGATGAGGGTGACCAGGGAAGCTCCGTCTTGAAGTCCTCAGTGCACGACCAACGCGCAACCTTGCCCCAAATATTGGCTACACGCAAGCTGTACCCTATGATACCTATGTCCCCGATCGGCAGAGCAATCGGTGGCATGCGAACATTGCCGTCGAGATGCTGTGTGCATGTAGGCTCGCCAAAGACAAAGGCTTCGCGTTCACAGGGGAGCTGAATAGCCATGTCTGAGGCATTCAGCGAACGCTTCCTTCCTTTTCCACCGCTCAGTAGCGAATCCATTAGGAAGCATGTCCACGCTGTCCGGCGACGCACCTCGGCTTCGATGAACTCCTCTCGTGTCGGCATACGGTTCCTTGGCGTCTTCAGCTCCTGTGTCAGATCCATAACCTCGACCAACCGTATCGCCATGCCCAGGTAAATCCACGCTCTTCGTCCATTGCCGGCGCCCCAGTCATGTCCTGTGAGCATAAGCAGTGCCTGTACCCGGCTAATACTCGGTGTCTCGAGGTCGCCCTGAAGGAGTTGGCGGGTTCGTGCAGCGTAGGCATTGCTGGCCTCTGTCTGTGTACTGAAACCAATCGGAGGATCTTTCACGAACCTATATCGTTTCAGTAAGTATTATATATATAAGCATCAGGATATGTTTGGCACACCTGACCGCCAACGCTAGGATCGCCCAGGCCAGATAGATCTCAAGGGTGCGGTCCCGTATTCGCAGCAGCAGCGTCGGCGTATGATGGAAGCTCCACTTGTATGAACATCGCAAGTAACTGTTCTTGACCTCATCTGTCAACAGGTCAAAGGGGTCTATGCCGTCCAGTAGAGAAGATGCCGCACTCGGGGAGAGCGGCGGAGCGGCATTGGTGGGACTCGGCATGTGTGCGTCATTCCGGCGGTATAGGGGCGTTGCAGCTGCTGAAGCGCCCGGAGGGTTTGCGCTTGGAGTCTCTTCAGACGGCCGTGGGCGTTTTGGCCTGCGATGAATCGCTGATGTGCCTGGCGGAGGGAATTCACAGAGCGCTGCCCGTCCGCTTTGCCGGCAGCGGTCACATGGAGGGGCGTCGTTGTGAATACATTTTTGCTTTGCGCTGCGACACGACACGCATGCCACGGGATTCCTCATCAAGTACAATTATTGAGATTGATGGATTCGGATAGATAGAGTGTGTCGATGCCGTCAGATCCTCCTGCCGCTTGCCTTGCCGCTATCATTTCATGAGGAAGGGCCTATCACGCTAATATGATCCGCCGCTACAGGGTGATCGGCGCCTTGTCGGCCTCACAGCTCACCATCACTACCAGAGCAACCGATTTAGTTGTGATTGTGGCTGAAAGGTGTGAAGATGTCCATGCTGTTACAAGAGATGTTAAGGGTTGATTCTCAGAACAATCGCTTTTAAGCTACTTCGTCATCTGCTCTATGGAACCACTCGATCTCTAATCACTGCAAAACCGCTAAGAAGACTAGTAAGGTGCTCTTGAGCTCGCCAACTGCTCCATGTCGCCAGTAAAGATCAATCTTATGAGTAAGGTTGATGATGGCTAACGTACTGTAATGAATTGATGCCCACTCCATCAGTTTGGAGTGTAGTGACAAGTGGTATATATTGACTATGTGTGTTGAGAACGTATTTATACCAACCAACGCTGGGACAGATTGTGGTATCACTTTTTGTCTTAACAATATGTAGGATATTCAAGGCTCACTACGTGTAAGAGACTTCTGTGCTGGTGCACCGTCGACGTCATGTTCAATCTTATCGTCCTTAACGCTGTCACCCTAAATTATACGAAGGTATCATGGCACGCACAATGTGGGGATGATTCAAAGCAGCTCTATCACGCTCATGCAAACAGTGCGTCTCTTAAAGCTTGCTCAATCTGAGATGAGTTCTTCAAGTAGCGTGCGAGTCAGTGTGCGAGTATGGTCATCTTCAATGACAACCTCAAGACAATACCACACTGTGTGCTTGCATGCTTCCAAACCTTCAGGCAGGTGAGCAGTAGCCGTGCAGTATAGAGCTCGACATATGGGGCGATCTGGTCAATGTCTCAGTATTGAATCTTGTAATCAGAAAGAGGTCTCATGCCATCTATCGACAGTGTAAATGCCATTTACTTAGTTGAAGGGCTTGTAACTTCGATGGTGTTGAGAATACAGTCCTTAAGTGACTTGTTGTTGGGAGGAAGGAGCAGTTGCAAGATCCGCGCAGGTGCGCCCGTGCAGGAGCTTGGATGTGACTGTATATAAACACAGACCTCAGCACTTACGGATTGCTCCTTAGTCAACACAAGGCAACACAGTACCACCACTGCCTTTATAACTCAGCAGAGCTCACCACTAGGTAGTCATACTACTACTACTACTACTGGTGCTAGCTTCTTAACATTTTCCATGATTCTGATCTTGGAGAGAACCTCCTCGAAACTGTACATGACACGACTGGAAGTGCGAAGCTGTTGGCTTTGAAGGTCTGGATGTTGGGCTATGGCTATTCTTCGCTGCTACAAGAGGATGGCTGGAAGTGGAAGTGATGTGTAGGTGGCTCCATTTGACACTGTGCTGTACGCACCATATCTACTAAAGACATGCACAGGTGCGTTACTGTTGGCAGGCTTCCCCAGTAATGACTCCAGCATGGCAAACAGTGCTGATCAAACGGTCAGTGGAGGCTAGCCCGCACTAGCAAATCAGCAAAAGAAGTCATAGATTCGCGCCTGACCAGTGATTGGCGATGTAACTGTCACATGTTGGGATGTCTTCTGTCCTGAACACACTGTTGCATCTTGCCTTCTGGGAAGACACCACCTCCTTCCCCGCTAGCGTTGTTTACAGTTACGCCAACAGCCATACTGCACGTAACCTTGACAGTACACGTGGAGAAATACGTTTTTTTCACTGGCTGTTAGAACAAAAAGTGATACCACATTCTATCCCAGCGTTGATTGGTATAAATACCTTCTCAACACTGGCTGTTTTTTATTGACACCGTTCACACGGTAATAAATAATAGCCCATGTTCAGCAAACGAACTTCTCCACATCATTTGCTTCCCCAGGTTTGCAACTGCTATTTTACATTCGCTCCAACAGTCTTGGCGTGAGTGTATCATGGAATGGATTTTCCTGGTACGAACATAGTGATCCCCGGTTTGTTGCGCCCTGCTTGACAGATATCAGTCTCACTCTTCATAGCAGACTATCTCGTCGTCTTAGGGAGTCTCATTCCATGCTTAAGCCTGTACGCCCAATCATACTAATAATCGGCCGTGCTACTCTGTTGACAATACCCTACATGGTGAGCTGCTACAATCTCTGCGTGCTGCACACCAATAGACATGTCCTACACTAGAGCAATGTGCAAGCTTGGTTTTGGAATCAATGAATAGTAAGGGTTGTGGAAAGTGCATTTCTTTGCGAATCTAAATAGAGCCTGTGTAGAGAAATATAGCTGGTCTTTACAGACTATAGTGAGTGCAGTCAAAAGAATGAGAGGTGTGTAGACAGAGTTGCCAACAATCAATTAAGTGGGGCTCAGAGGGCTCGGATTGGATTGATTGATTACCTATATAGGCTTAACCCTTCCCTTATTAGGTAAGCCCGTGAAGCCAGAAGGCAGATTTAATTGATTGTTAGCAACTCTGTGTGTAGAGAAACATGACTGCACCAGGAAGACATGGTAAGAAGGGGGTGTTGTCGAACTAACACACCTCTTGTTTTGCCAATAAACCCGCTGACAATGTTCTGGGATGCTTTACGCTAATTGCTTGGTAGGCAGGCGAGCAATGTCTCTGTTGGGTGATCATCCTGTGTGAATCTGATAGCAAAGAAGGCGTTGGCTTGGCGGCGCTTGGACCAACTTAGCGCGTCAGTTCCGAGAGCTCCTCGATTGACAACCTCATCTGCTTCCCATATCATTGCGTGATGAACGACCAGCCATCACATTTGAGCCGAAATAATGATGATCGGTCGTACTCGCCCAAGAGAAAGAAATTACGGCAGAAGTACGCACCTAAAGCCTGTATGTCGCGTCTGAAGCCCTTCAATGTCGCCCGTGTTTGTTGCTCAAACCCGTTCCGATCATTCCGTGCTGGTAGTTCGCAGTCATTGCCGCAATGAAAGCACACCTGCGCCTTCAATACAGCTAACACAGATCCTCAGGCGTTTCATGTAGAAGGTCCAAGCTGAAGGTAAGCTTCGTTCATCTTTGCTATGCATACCACCTTCTGACGTAGCGTAGTGCTCTGGGGACAACCCCTGCCAGCGATGTCGAGACAACGGCAAGCGTTGCTTCTACTCAGAAGATCAGACGGCTGCCGAAGCCCTACAAAACCTCAGTCGACCCTCGCTTTCACAGCAACCTTCCACATCTGCATCAGTGCCAATAAGCAATGGCAGCAGTCTCGCACGACGGAACATTCTGCCGAGGCATCAAGCTAATGCACGAAGAGCCAGTGATGTCAGCACAGCTGGGCTGTCTATGGAGGCGCGTATGGCTCGAGTCGAGGCCATGATGGAGGTGCTACTACAGGACCGAGCAATGACGATGACACCTAATGGAAGTATAGAGCGTGAGGAGGCTGGCCGCGACATGGCAATGTCAATACCACTATTGGACCCTATTAACCCAGCATTGACACTTTTGGACCAGTCTTTACAGAGCGGACCATCTCAAGACGATATGATATCTGCCATTGACCCTCACCTTAGCACTGACACTACTACTTTACGTGTCGGCAACCGCAATTTTGCCTTTCCAACACCAAATGTCTACCAGAACTACATTGATACGTTCTTTCGAGAGCTGCAGTCTTTTCATCCATGCATTGACGAGCATGTCTTCCGCGTACGGAGCGACCATATGTTGGCAAAAGTAGAGGTGCACTCAGACGACATGTGCTTTCTCGGGCTCAACTATATTATTTTTGCGTGGCGGGACATTCTATCAGGAGACAAAGGACCTACTAGTAGCGGCACGCGCCCAGGGTGGCACTGGCTGCAGCTTGCTGACGATGTGGTGGGCACGAGGCAGCTTCACGGGCAGGGTGATCAGTCACTTGCACACTTTTTGCTCTACAAGGTACGAAATGGCATTACCCTGCATCATGCCTAATTGCTGACTTGCCGAGGCCCTGTACTATTGTATTGCCGATCAACCCAGCCTTTCTTACACTACGATTGGTCTTGCCAGCAGATATGTGTTTCACCATGGCCTCAACCGACAATCATCGTACATGCATCTTATTGCGGTCGAAAAATTTCGACGCTTGCGCACATTTTGGAATATACTGATAGCTGATCGACGCATCTCTCTATCATGTGGCCGACCGTATTCCATTCGAGACCTTGACGTTGATGTCCAAAGACCCAGTGACGTCTTCGAGCAAGTAAGTAACGACATTCCGTACACTGAACAAATTTTGAATCTGACTCAAAACACAGAGCCTCTACTCAAATTTGCATGTCGATCATGTTTCGGACAGAACTAGACGTGAGAACAGCTTCGTTGAGTGCATGATACACTGGTCACGTTTCGCTGGCTCGCTATGGGACAGCATCTTCGTAGTGACCGCTACCCCAAATGTCGATCCGGAGAAGGTTACCACATTCGATGAGGCTGTGGTGAACTTCTTCCAAGAAACTTATCCAACAATACCCATGGATCCAAGGCAAACGCGACAGATTAAGCACATCTACCTGAGCTTCAACAACCTTCGTCTCCTCGCCCGACGACAAACTCTGTTCTCGCCACGGTTCGATGATAGAGAATACCACATCATTAGCGAGCTAGTAAACGATACGATCGCTCATGTGCGAGAGTATGAGGTAGCCTCGGAACCTTCCCCGTATAGTTTTCGGCATTATGTCATTCCCTCCCTGACAAGCAGTCTTCTCGTCTTGTGCACCCTACTCATCCGCAACCTGAGTTCGCCAGAACTTAGTCTAGACATCTGGACGCCTACACATATGTCAAACTTTGACATTGCTGTTGCGATGTTGCATGATCTAGCTAATCATATACCTTTGGCGCAACGCGTCCTGGTTGACTTCGACAAAATTATTTGTATCACGCAATCCGCAAACGCAACGTGGTTGGAACACGAAGCGGCGCTTGAGCAGTCGCAGAGATGGGAGGCCGTCAAGTCTTGCATTCCGCCGAATGTTGCAAACTTGTTTCCTTACAGGGACCAGATTCCCACTCTGCAAACCACACAGATTATTCACAAACGCCATCCGTCTGGCGTGATCTTTAGGGGACTGCTTGATGACCGGCCAGATCCGTGGGTGGTCAGTCTGGAACCAGAGGAAGTGGGACGCGGCGTGCTTTGGATTTGAAGTCTTAGGGCTTGGATAAGCTGAGCGTGCCTTTCTGGTATCTCTCGCGTTTGTATGATCTCGGATTTATGTTTGTCTTATATGGATACCCACTTGCACAGCACTGGGATAGCGGGCGCTACAATATCCAATTTGAATCTCTTTGGTAGTATGTGCCATGGTCTTGCTAGCCGTGTTGGTGCATGTAGTAATATGCGGCGTAACATGCCCTCATACTTGTGTTGAGACACCGTACTTCTAATTCTACGTCACGGGTTCCCCTCAGTTCTTGAGACTTGGTAGGGACCTCATCACATCTGTGACGAATACTGCTCCTTATGAGGAAAAAGCCTCGGTGTCCCAAGCCTTGTTCACTGCAGGTAAGTTCTGTACACCGCCCGGTCCATGTCGTGACTTTGCACCATGGCGCACAGATCTTGCATCCTTCTAGGTTCCACGGGCATAACCTAAGCATGCTAGGCATGGCTATCTGTACGTCGGAATAAATCAGGTTACACGATGTTGTCTTTTTACATATTGTAGGCAAGTTTATATAACAGTGGCATATGTAAGCAGACGCCATCTTGAGCTGTTAGGAGCCAGCATTTGTTTCCAAACATTCACTTGTTGGCCGAGTGCCATCAATATCCTCCTCTCTTTGGAAAGTGGCCCATTCGAGGTTTAGTAATTTGCGAGTGTGAAAGTCAAAACCTCGTATAGGTTGTGAGTTGGCATTCTTAGGCAGCAAAGAAACCATGAGTATATGTAAAATACTAAGATACGTTGACTTGTTGACCTGAACTTGTTGGGGATAGGTACGGACTGCCTGTCCTAGGTATGCCATCAGAACTGAATAGTGTAGCAATCACGATCTTCACTCTGTGCTTTGTCGTTTGCTCGTTCGCTCGAGAGCTTGAACTAACTCGGGAACAAAATGCGGCATATCAGTTTGATCTTATTCAAGATCACAAAGCAACCAATATATGGCGTTGTGCGTCAGTGGGCGTGCCTATCTCCCTTTGCAATGACAGAGGCCTATTTTTAGGGTATTTGCTTGTAGCACCTGAAGGAGACGAACATCCTCAAACATCAACTCCCCAGAACTGCAGGATACTCATGCTCATATCTGGCATGTCGACTGGATAGACAGCTCTGACACTACTTCTTTACCAATCACAAAATGAACAGCTGCCTCCTCACGAAGCAAATGTCCTCTGGAACCTATCACACATAAGTTGCACTGGAAAGACACGTTGGGGCGAAGAGTAATGCCAGTTCGTTTCCTGGCAACCATCTAGTGGACGTGCCTAATGAGCATACACTAGGCTTTCGTCGTCGAAGTTGCTCGATCCAAGGTGCAGCACTTGCGCCTGGCACCAGTATGCAAGTGCCTAAGCCAACTGCTCGTGCAAAGGTATTGGGCACCAAGGCAGCGCACAAACATAGCTGAGCATCGATCGAGCGAGATCTCGCACGATGATTGCACAATCGGAGTCCAGACGTTGCTCAGCTCGCAGAACTTCACGACCTCATCTCCGAACATCGTGAAGCAGTTCACTTTCCAACCCAAGCTCCCTTACCTCCGAACCACAAGTTCAGGCATCATCCCCAACATCAGGCACCAGCATCCATTATCCGTTGCTATTGTGCTTCCCCCATCATCTGATCTGTGCACTGTCACTGATCCACCTGTATCAATACCGCGTATCAAAACATATCCACTTTTCCATGATACACTCAGGAGCCTTACCTCTGCCCTACGCCCAGGCATCCCAGCCCAACATACAATCTTGCATTTGAGGCGACCCACAACCCGCACGCCAGCAGCCTCTAACCCGCACGTTCACTACTAACATTCAAATCACTGAACAAGTTGGGCTTTGGTTGGCCGGCATACCTGCACAGAAGGGTGGCAAAGAAGACACCAAGAGGGCGAAGGCGCAGAAAGCTCAGTCGTAGCTTTTTTTTTTTTTTCAAAACGCGTGCAGTCGAACCAAACTCTGCATATGCAAACATGGGTGCTGGTGCACGTCGAACGCATGCAGAGTGGTGCTTTGGAAACACTAGGATCGTTTTTTCCCTACGTCACAAGGCCCAGATGTGCATCTATCGGCCGGCTGCGAGCGCAGGCAGCAGCAACACAGTAATCGTCTCGGCAGCAGTGCTCCGATACATCATCATTCGCGAAGCGCAGCTGGACAAGGCCTGGTTGAGGGTAGAAAGACTGCAATAGGAAATGCACTAGCAAGCGGCGCAGATGAGGCTCTGCGGGAAAGCCAGACCTAAACGGGGGGCGCTTTTATTACAGACCGCCATAAAATGCGTGGCTCAGCGAACACGCAAAGTGCCACAATTTGCGGGTCCGATGCTGAAAACAGACTCATGTCTTGCGGTCTGAAGGGAGTCTGGATGCGTGGCTGGGGCTCGGGTGTCCTCGCTTTGCTTCGCACGGCCGGGTTATCTCGGAACAGAACTTTGTCGTGCGCGGAGACAAGTACCTGGTGCACGTGAAACAAGACAGAAACGTGAGAATTTGTGGGGTGCCATATGGATTCTGATAATGGACCCACTTTTCAGACGCTTGGCACAAGCTTATCTTTTTTTACCGAGAAAAGACTACGACGAGGGAGGAAAAGCTGATGGAACGCTATGCGCGAGGTTACTCGGAAGGATTATAGAGCGAAACAGAGGAGGGAATTTCTTGATAGTGCTTACAAGTGTAATATCCATTGGGCAGGAAAGCGTGGAGGGTAGCAAAAAGTTGATATCTGGTTCGGCGAAAAGACGGCGACAGCGACGTTTGAGGCTCTGCGGCTGTCCCGTTGTTGCATGCTGCATCGAAGGTCTGAAGAACATCAGGTTTTCGAAGCTCAACAGTTCCTAGAAGCGCTATTGACGGGCGCTTGTTACTGGGTTTTGTCGTCAATACATGATGATCCAATGAGAGAGTGAGGTTTTTGAGCCTAGCTCCTTGAAAATTGAACCTGTGTTGTGTTATTTGCTCGAGCAAAGGACGATTGCGAAGCCCCCTGCAGCACACAGTTGCTAGACGAGCAGTCTGCATTACTCAAAACGTCAAGCACCGTCAAACACCCATGTTACTGCAGATGTGGATATTGCCATCGCGAATTGCCCAAGAGGCGGTGACGAGATTAATTGTTACACCTTGACCGGAAGACCTCAAGCCGCCACATCCTAAGGTCAAAATTTGCGCAAAGCGATTGATTTCGTGAATCGCTACTTCGCACCGGTGTATCGAAAGTCGGACGGTGTGCGACGCCGACAGCTGATCCAATATCGTGATGGACTCAGCCTCAGGGGCTGGTTGCGTGCTTGAACTCGTAATGACGTATATACACCTTCCGTAGATCCCCTGTGTGCCACAACAACTCCTCTTGTTATCGATGCATCCCCTTTTGGAGTATGCGCGGTCGCGCGACTTCCCTTGAAGTATCTCAGTGTCATCAGATACAGTAACGATCGACGTGCGCGTACCTGCGTATGAGAAGTCGCTTACATCATCTCACCACCCCACGGCAAGAACCCCACACAAGATGGCACCTTCGATGCGGAGCCCCCATTCTTCCAGAAGCCCCCAACATACAACCGGATACTATTGACCAAGCAATGAGGTGGACCAAAGCAGCAGCGACGTAAAGCGCTCGTCAACATCGGATACCAACCTCCCTAAAACATATCGGAACCTGGCTGCGTAGTAGTCCTCGAATCGAGGTCCTCTCGCCCGTTCGCTTGTGGGGAGATCATCACAAACTAGAGTGCAAGTAATGCGAAATGCAAATCCCCTTTGGCCGCACGCAACACTCTCACCACGTGCGAGTCAAGGAGAATAGTGTCACTGGCCTGTCAATCACTGCTCGACTGGTGTTTTTAATGTGTAACACCTTTGTTTAGTCTGGGGTTGCTAGTTGAAGTGAACCTTGGTGTTGCCTTGGTGTTGCGCCAGGCTAGCGGGGAAGTACAGTAGCGTTCCGAATCTTGGCTTCATTGGCGAGTTGCAACAACGGAAACGCTTCCTTCCCTTACGTTGGAATGCTTGGACGGATGGCTGACGAGTCAATTCGGCGATGCTCACCGTTTTTTTGTTTACACGATTGCAACAGAGCCGCTAAACTCGGCAACTCTGGTGCGCCGTCTTGCGATCCATCGAAAGGCTGAAACTGACCAGGCCAACGTTCGGATTGAAAAGGCCATCGCCTTCGCTGACCATACATAGAAAGCACTGGCCAAGAACCAGGATGTGTCGCGTGGTACACTTCCGAAAACAGTAAGATAACCACAAAGCGTCCCCGCTTATGCGGGGAAATATTGCGGGTAGGGTTTGCAAATTCAACCAGCGCAGCTGACCTTTGGATAACCGTTTTTCCCCCTTCAGCAACAGCGCCTTTCCCAGCCCCAGGGTTTGCTTGCGGATGCTGGTTTGGATCAGGGTCTGTATCAAAACCTGAAAAGAAACGTACCAGATACGGCGCATTTGAATTGCCTTCTTGGGTAGCGGTACCCGAACTACTACGTCAATTTTGGGCGCCACAGGAGTAGTGCACTTGTTAGTTCCTGTGATGAGCTGGGTGTTGTTGCACATGAACATCTTACATCATGCCCTTCGATCTTGTTAAAGGAGTTTGATGTGTTGTTCATTTGCAAGTCAGGCGGTGACCTCATCTTCCCTCGATTGAGATGTCCTAGTATTGAAGGCTGCGACTATTCACATCCAATGATCAAGGCCAAATCTCCGACGCCGACGGTTGCAGTGCAAATGCCTAGTACTCGAATATTCAATGTTTAGATGATGGTCATAAACACGAGGACGAGCAGCGTGATCCGATCAGTTTTGACGGTTTCAGCTGACGGGAGGAGTAGTCCATGTATTGCACAAAGTCGGATCAGGTTGTTGAAACTTGTTGGAGGTCGTTTCGGTCGTCAATGCGTTAAACTCAAAGCAAGGTTCCTGAGCTGATAGCCCTGGTCAAAACGTGGGCAGCTGCCAATGCCTCGGCACCTAGACTCGGCTGCTTCGACACATGAAGATGTGCTGTCGTGATGGACCGAATCCTCTTTCACATCTCAAGGTTGTGAAAACGCATTGACTTCGCATCCGAGGCTGTAATTTCAGAATGGTTCAGTGTAGATTGCAGAATCAAGATGCGGAGAATAGGGCTGCATCACGTCTAGGCCCATCTATGTGGACTACCCCAGATTGAGGCACATAAACGACGGTATATTCCTGGAGCTAAGGCTGTTTCATGTGCTTCGGTGCTTTGTCATATCTGCTGGACTTCAATGTTGGTACTGTCTCAGCGATGATTCCACATTTCCCTCGCCGGGAAGTTGAAAACATGAGGTTGTCATGACTTACCGAATGGTGTCTGTAGTCGATCTTGATTAACAGGGCGGTTGAAAAGTTGAGACTCGCCAACAGAGCCTGGAGGTTGCAGCGCACGTTCACCCAGCTTGTCCCTCCGATAAACCTACCGTCCCTTACAATCTCCATCAATACCAACCCCCCCCCCCCCCCTCCAAAGATCAGGCAATTACCTATAGTTGTCGCAGTCATATGCTATCAAGATGGCTGGTGATGATTATTTGGTAGCGAGATCTTGGTCGTTATAATCTGGAACGGATATGCACGCTCTGTGTCGAATGCTGCATCCGAGATCTTAGTCTTGCAGATCTCATTGTCTCGACTCTCAGATACTCGCTCATGTCAGACTTGGTTGGCACCCACGCTGCGGTCAATGATGACTCCGGGATGTGGGGGCTTTCGAGCAAATGTAAACCTCGCTTTGTATCCTGCATATTCAGCTGTAGTCTTGTAGATTCCCACCACTCAAGGTCCGGACACAGACTGAGCAGGAGGCAGGGTCCTTCTGTTGAACTTGGACAAGCGATAGGCCTTGTATGTTGACGAGAGAGAAGAAAGAGACTGATGTTGACGCGCGTCAAGATGATAAACCTGTCCCCAAAAAACGACGGTGCTGATACGCTGGGTGTGGCTAAGGACGTTCACAGGTCGATGCAGGGAAATATTGACGATACGCTGGTGTCTGACAACACAGCAAGACGGTGGTATCTCCCCCACAAATATATCCATGTCCAGCGCTGGCTTTCCCAATGTGTGAGATCTACGAGATCATACCGTTTGTCAGGCGCTGCAATGGACCTTTTTGTTGCATCTAGAATCTCTAGTCTGTCGAAAAGGACTGAAGGTACATTGGACGCTGGACCTGCATGCAGGATTATTGGCGAGAAAGAGCATGTCACCACTGTGCATCCCGTAACCTATAAGGTGTGTGTGACAGTGTCAAAGCATGTGACAAATCGCCAGCCCCCCACGGGCGCGACGAATGAAAGTTGCAGAGACGTGAGATGAGGTGACGGCAAGTCATCACAAGAGGAGTGAGAGCGCATTACCGACCAGTTGGTAGGGCACCCTCTCGTGGTGGCGGAGCTTCCTTGTAGTTGAGGCCCAAGGGGCGACAAGTAAGAAGTTGAGCATGTCTTAAGAGGTTCAGATGACCTTTCTGCAGGCGCTAGGCTGCCAGCGCATCAACACCCTGACCGACTGTGTCGCGGGGTAGTGCATCGGGTGCCTGTCAAGGCAGTGCCGCTCGTCTTTTTCCCGCGATATCTGTTGTTTTCAGGTGCCGGCTGATCGATAGTGTTTGCAAATAGCAGCACCGAGAGTCAGTTGCTCGTGGTGAGAGCCCACCGATGGTGAGCATGCGATTTGTAACGAACCTTAATCGCTGCATATCATCCCACAGTAAATCTCTAGATAAGGAGCGTTCAACCCTTTTAAGCGAGACCGCTCAGCAGGCGAGGCTTACGTGGCCGTACGTGAGGTTGATGCATTGCGGGAATGAAGAGGTCATGGTGTTGTGGTCAACAGAGCTGTGATAATGACGTGTAAAGTCTCCGAACGCCTCCTGGTTGTAACAGTCGCGGGCCGTAGTCAGTCAGGTGGCAACGAAGAGATTGAGGGTGCCGGCTGTTAGGGTTGATGTAGTGCCGTGGATGACACCTGATTCATAAGGCTGAAGCATGGCGAGAGTCATCGTAAAGACTCGACTGCTGTGGATGCACACGACCTACGTGCCGAGAAGCACCTCTTTTGGATTGCCATTGCGTAGGAGAGTTTTCTGGGGGCAATGCCGTCGAGCGTTGCGTGCAGCAGCCGTTGGAATCTAGTTTGTGATGCAGCCGTTATCATTGTTATTGTTATAGTTATTATTATTACTATTGTTGTCGTTGTTGTCGTTATGATTGTTGTTATTGTTGTTGGCCGCTGCACCGGCTGCCAAGCACGCTCACAGCCAGTCAAGGTGGACAGGAAGACGGCCCGAGGAAAAGCGGAAAGGCAATGCCCGCGGATGCTCACGTCACAAGGTTAAAATATTCATGTCTCAGATGTTGTTCTCAATAGACGCGAATCATAGTGACGCGCAGCATACCTTTTGAGCGGTCGCGGCAGCTGCAACGAGAACCATGGAGTTGTGGTGGGGAATAGTAAGCGAATTCCGCCATTGGGTAGTACCATACTGCAAAGCACGACGTGCATAAGCGCGTACAACTTGCCAGATGATTCATGTGTACACATTGTTGAGTTCAGACGACTGTGATAGCTGCAAAAGTGGCATCAGCCCCTCGTATCCAATCTTGCTGGCCAATCAAACCATCACGAGGCAGCACAGGCATTGTGAGGATGTTTTCATGCGGTGAACAATCGGTTCTTCGATTAAGTACCTAACTAATTACCTGCTATCTAGTGTGAGGTAATGCTGTTGCAGAACGACTTCGCAAAGTCGGACTGTACCGGGGTATAATGGCTCTGTTAAGCCCAAATAGAAGTACAGTGCAGGTAATAGTACAGACCAATAGACGAGTTGTCGCTGTGCGAAAGCAAACTCGTCCAGGCGCGAGCCGTGCCCCTTCTTTAGAAGCCAAATGAACCGCCCTTAGTCCGTGCAAGGAGAATCGTAGCCTCGTAGGGCGTACATGATGCCTTCGGAGCATCAAAATTTTGGGAGGTCATTACTCGTCGTTACCGTCCAGAATGCTGAACGGATATAAAAAAAAAAAGGCACAAAACGCCGTGAGCCCAGTGCTCGCTTGTGGATGCCGCTAGAAGTGCAAATGTGGAAAACAATGAAGGTCAACTACCAACCTTTGGTGTGGTAGCTACCGAGACCTTGGTCGAAATAGCTGTTTGGATTCTTTGCTGCCGTATGCACAGGTTGAGGCTGAGCCATAGTGCTCATACCTTGAAGGTCGGTGGTGGTAGCAGCTCTTCTCATGGCTGCATTTGTCGTCGCATTCTTCTGCTGTCGTTCCCACAGCAGGTTTTGACGGAGAGAACCGCTGAGCTCATTCTGGAGCATCAGGCGACGAGTGGTCCGCGGAGACAGTGCGGGTGGGTGCACGTTTGAAGTCGTCATAATGATAGGCTTGGCTCGTGAAGCCTGTTGACGCATCATCAAACCGCTGTCTTCCTGGGGTGAGTTGCCAATCGAAGGCCCGTTCGGCGTTGTTGTGCGAGACCGACGGATCGGAGGTTGCTGGCGCTGTGCTGCATTTTGTAATGCCTGCGCACGGTCGCCTTCATGCATCATTGTTGTGAGGAGGGAGCGGTGGGAAGTAAGGTTGGGTTTTGAGTCAACACGAGAAAACATGCTGCTGGTCTGCATGCTGGATTGATGGCTGTCCTCAGCCTCATCGTCGTCATCCTCCCAGTCGTCTCCAGAGTCCTCTTCCTCAATGGCACTCTCATCTGGTTCATCGCTGTCGCTCTCAATGGCACCTTCGCTCTCAGACATGGCCTCCTGGTACTGGCGCAGGCTGATCTGGTTGGCGAAGGAAGTGGTCTTGCGCATCGAGCCAGCCTTGCGAAGGTTCTCAGTCAATGAGCTGCGTTGTGCCAATGAGTAGGCCTCCAGAGAACTGCTGGCATCTTCGTCAGACGAACCGCCAAGGGTAAACATGGGCTGCTTCTTCTTCATGGGCTCTACTCTGGATGGCGGGGGTTTCACAATGAAACTGGGCGTCTTCTTCAAAATCGGTGCAGGGGCTAGGTTAGAGCTTGAACGTATTGAAGTAGAAATGTGACCAGGCTCGAAACCGCGGACGACACTGTGCTGGCTCATGTCGGTGGAGGTGCTGGCTTCTGAGCCCACAGCGCTCAAGTCGTCGCTGCCGCGAGCCGTTGTGAAAGTCGATGTAGAAAGCTCAGGTGCGCAGCGACGTGCGGTCAAGGGTGGCGATAGGGAACGCGGGGCTGCTGCTTCTACTGGTACTTGTGAATTGGTTGTTGGCGGGGCGAGCTGCGGGGGCAATGGCGATAGGGGCTCGATCGCCTTTTTCTCTTGTATTGAGTTGACGACCTTCTCTAGGTCGATAGGGGTTATATGCTTGCCGCGAGCGTTGCTAGTGGCCGAGTCGTGGCGGCGCAAGTCCGGCCGGGAGGTCGATGAATCGGAACGGTGCTGCGATGTGGTAATGGGGTCAATCGACATAGAGTCGTCTGACGCAACACTTGTCGACAACTCTGGTACGTCGGCAGTGGTGCCGGGAGCGATTTGCTGGTCGAACGACCATTGCGGCGTCACAACGTGGTCCGGTTGACAGCAGAACGTTTCTCGTGCCCACAACCGCCAGGCCATGTTCTCGTAGCGCTTTCCGTCCTCCATAGCAGGCGAGCATTTGGAAAAGACTAGTATTCATATTAGTGGGCGTTCAGAGAGCCCATTCTTGTCATCATCACTCACCACTCCACAGTCCAAATAGGTTCTCTGGGTTACGTGTTTCAATAGTGTGCATCGAGCCGTGCTCGACGCGGACAATGGGTAATTCGGCTCTAAGCGGCATCTTGAATGTATGGCAACTGAGTGCCAGGGCTGGTGTCTTTGATATATGTGTGGGGAATGAGGCCTATCGTGGTCCGCTTGCGTCGGTGACGGTGAGGGTGCACTTGCGTCAATCAGATGGGCAGTTGCCGAACAGATGAATTGCCGGCGTCGTTACAGTCGTCGCGGATACATGTGTGTACGGATGTTATGTTCGAATATGTTATGTACGATTGTTGGTGTAGGCGGACAGTGTCGACAGTATGCGTGTATGTGAGGGAACCACAGGGCCACCGAGGTGGGAGTGGATCTCTATGTATAAAGGCTGGGCCAGTGCGAAAGCTGCGCTGACAGGGATGAGCAGGAGTGACCACCGACACGGAAGGAGCGACCTGGATACCCACACCTAGCCAAACACCCCCTGCACTTCATCCTCGCCCTAAACAGGCCCTTCCGGACACTCCCCGGCATTGCACGTCCTGGCCGTCCACGGCCTACTGACGGCCTATCACTCTCCCATGAAAGCCAGCCGCTATTGACGGTGAACGCTGCCGGCTCATGGTCATGCTGCCATTATGCTCCAAGCCAGTACGTCTCATTATTCCAGCGTTGCGTTGAGATCCCATGAGCCCTTCGAGACGCCCTCAGCATCCGCTGTACTACTACGTCCAATCTGCTCTGGCCAAAAGCATCGGTGCCCACGCGTGGCAGCTGGGCTTGCTCCCCCACGATGGCGCTGTACAGGGGCACTCTGCTGTGCACCTGGCACATGATTGCTACCTGGACCGTGCGCGCAAGGTTCTTCTTCCAGAATCCCCGGTGAAAGAGGCTTGACTCGCTGCTCCGGCGAGACGCTGTAGTGCACAAGTTGTTCATCTGCTCACCAGTCACCTTGGAGTAGTCTTTTGCAACATCTCGACTTGTCGAGCCCTGCACCGTACAGAAGGTTCGCCCCTGGCTTCTCTGCACGCTGTCCTGACTCACCACTGCACTGGCGAAGGCAACGGGGCTAGATGCACGGACACTACAGTCACCTGAGCATGACCCACGGTAAATTATCGCTCAATTTTACAATACGCGTACTCAGCCGTATTAAAAGCGTATCGAGCATGCATGTGATCACACTTGTGGTCCATTCGCCTCGTTGCGGAATTGAGCCCACGTTTCTTTTCTCTCTCGTCACTTCATGGACCATCATCCCTGCTTGCGTCTGGCCCTCCGACGGCAAATCTCTTACTTGCCCTGGCAACCTTCGAGCAGTGCTGACGATGCGGATGAATTCCTGAAAGCACACAGATGTGGCTCAGACGTCTTTCTCATTGTTCGCTCTAACGCAGGCTCTGTTCGCAGTAGATGAATCTGACTCGAAACGGATCAGGCAGCTTCATTTCCATATGGCAGCACCATCTCCATTCCTCTTCCCGCACTGGGGCAAGCATCACGAGACATATGGCTTTTTCCGTTGTCGGTCAAGACATTCTCCAGATGCCGTTCTAGGAGAATCCTCTGTCCCTCTCTGGAGTGGAGATTTTTCCGCTTACCGCCAGCAGTTGACATCTCACTCGGTTTTCTCACGAGATGCACACAGTCTTTGCGAGCAATTGCTGGGTAGGTTTTACTGCGTGTAGGTCAACGTCTGGGGTAAATAGCACGAGACCTCAGCCGAGAGCGTACAATGGCTGAACTCCAAGTCTTTCTGACTTTTCGCAGCACGGAAACCCCAGAAGTTCAAGCACCGAAGTCGGGGTAGTGAGATGTACCCCGCCTAAAGTGCGCACAGTGCCCCCAGCGCCGCCTTCGAGTAACTGCGAAAGTGGCAAAGATGCGATGCCGACCGACTACCAGGCAAATTCTCATGGTCATCTGGAAATCCTCGTCAAATCATACGGCCGCACAAATCATCATGTGCAACGCTTCTGCTCCGTTATATGCGGCATGATTCTGGTTTCATGAGTTGTACAGCAACATGATTCATTTGGGTAATTGCGTGGCACCTTACAACGGAAGAACAACACTCCAAATATGGCTTCTGGCATGTTGTTACCACAGCTCAGGCCCGTTCCTGAATACCATGCCCCTCGGCATACTCCTCAGCCATCCTGAGAACATCACAAGCACGCACTTTACACATTTACAGCATCGCACGTGAATCTCTCAAGTCTGACAACCCATCACATCTGTCGTCAGAAACCTTGAGCGCTATAGCGGTTCCCTTTTCCGATTTTCCGTTGGATTCATTTTGTCTCGAGTGTATCTCAGATTTCAATTCGAGAACACTCTCGGCAAATTTGCCGAGCTTGCTGACCGTCAAGATTCACGTGGGCTCTGTCGCGTCGAACAAGATCCTATCGTGTCTGCTTACAACATGTAAACGACATAGATTCGTTGTACGACTGCCAACAATAGAATTCCTTCAAACACAACAGCAGCAGTAGCGAGGGCACTGCGCAAACCGGGTGTCATCCCATCTTCCCCGGATTACAGCATGACGCGCGCTTGATTCGTTCACTCCGGACCAATCATTGTTTATTGCTGTGACTCCTTGCTTATGTCGCACCTTGTCGTGAAAAGAACATTGCAAGCCAGGTCGTCAAAGCCCATGTACAGCATTTTCGATCCTACAAACCCTGTCCGATCCGTCTTGGCCAACAGATATTACACAAAGGTACGATCGGAATGCAATGCAACATTCTACTACAAGCAATCAGCCATGACTTTGGTGTGTCATTTGCGATGTCTGGGTCGGCTGAACCTTCGCCCTCACACCTGGATGAGCCTCGTCGGTTGAGCATTAACTCCTGCACGGACGGTATCCCTTGCAATATGCTCAGAGTAAGGGTCATCTACAATAAGGCCTGCCTCTACCAGCACGTATCACCTGAGGATAGCCAGTGACACCATTGGACCAGGCTATCATTCCAACGATTCAGGTCTGTGCAAACTGTATATTGCTGTGTACAAATTCACCCCGTAAACTGGACGACACAAATACAGTACATCATTATAACCACGATGGCGGCGTGACAGTGCCACATCCCCGGACACTTGGCTTGGGTGAAAGGCCCGACAGTCTGGTTCATGCGGCTACCTATCCCCGATACGGACCGGGGCTTGCACAATTCGCGTGGCTGACACCCACCAATCCCGCACTGATAAAGCCGGTGGTTGCAACTCGTGGGCTTTGTCAAGCCCTGATACGTTCCAAGACATCTTTAACTGCCACTAAACGAGTCGGAAAAGGTCTAAGTACTGCCTATCATGCTTCTGAGTACTGCCTATCATGCTTCTGAGTACTGCCTATCATGTTTCTGATGTGAAATGCATAACACAGGATAAAGAAGCCTCCAATGCGCTATGCGCCGTGAATCACACGCTTCAGCTGACGAATCACAGCCCCATAACTTGTTCACATCTTGAGCAAGGACGCACTTTTTATGACTGTGCCAATCCTATCAGCATCTCGCGAAAGACTAGACCGAGTCACAGCTGCCGTTTTACCTTCCGCAATTGACTTTCCGCCTCGCGGTTCTCGAATATTACTTCCCGAACAAGTCGTTCACGATCCCCACGTTCCTTAGTGTACGGGGGGAAGTGAATGCTAGCGTCCGCTACATGGTCCGGTTTGCGCGAATTATTGCAGAAGCAATCTTATCGTATCTGGAAGACCTGCAACAATACAATTCTATCGATACGCAGAGCGATGCTGGGAAAGTGATTTGCTCCCGGTGGTTTGGGTGAGCTTGTCACATCTGGAGAGCTGAGATCGCAAAGCAAATATAGCACTGTTCTTGGGTCATGGAGGAAAATGTCGTATCGCACACTTGCCCCCATGATTCGTAACGGACCAAAAATACGCCACAACATTAGGCATCAATTCCCCCGTCTCATCAAAGTAATTCAGGTCATAAGCGGACCTCGAAACCGGCAATCCCGCGCACATACATAGGAACCCAAAAGCACCAACAGAAAGCTTCGTGATTTATCGCACCCCAGCAGTTTTGAAGTTCACATGGACAAGCCCCCGCTTGGCAGGTGGCGTGGTTGCATGCTTTCCCCACGTGCTTATGGCTTCCTAACCCGCCCTAAGCACCGCCAGGTACTCAAACCCGATACCGTTGCTGCATATGGGGATTTGAAACCCTTCTTCCGTATCTGTACTGCATCTGCCACTGCATACCTCTTTGTCTCAAAGTCGACTTTATCCACGGTACCCCGCCGGAAGTACCGTTGCAGGTGTTGTCAAAGCGGCGTTTCGCCGTTGCCGTTTTGTCCTGTGGAGACTCGAGAGTTTTCCCGCCAACAGTGAAGCTTTTCGACCTGCCTGCTATGGAGTGCACATGCGCCACCATCAGATCTGGTCAGGATCTTTAGTCAAAGGCCCAACTTTTGGTGGAGCTGTTCTAGAAGCGTGGATGGTAGGGCGGATGGCTTGCCCTTTTGGCGTTTTGCCTTCCTTTAGAATAAACTGTGTGGCGTGATGTGAACGGGGGATATCTTACGGATTGTTATGTAAGTCTAGATATTCCAGATGAGGGCTCTAGATGGATTAGAGTTGACTGGCGAGAGTCACAGTAGTCTTCCACTCCTACCCTCGGAGGGTCTTCACCTGGTAACACTGCGTGTTAAGTCTGACTGTCAGCTGCTGGCCGTGTACAACTCAACTGCTTCATCACACACACACACACACACACACACACACACACACACACACACACACACACACACACACACACACACACACACACACACACACACACACACACACACACAAGCCCGCAGGGAGCATCTAAGCCGTATGCAAATGGTTTTCAGAACTCTCTTGCTTCCGAGATACATTCGGGGTGAGGATGACTCGAGCGAAACAGGTTAATTGCCCTATAGGTCATCCGCAACTCTTGAGTCCTACGCCTCTACGTTACTCACCTTCCATGTAGTGCAGCCATCATTCAAGTGATCGACATTGCAGCTATGCTCGAGCATTGACTGCATATCCGAATCAACGGCAGTATCAACACACAGCCATCGCAGGCTTGTAGTCTTCGGGCTTCATCACCGTTGGCAAGCTATTCTCAGCGACAGAATCATAACAGCCCCAACTAAGCCAAGGACATTAAACATTCATTTGCTACTTAACCATATACGATTCATTGCATATAAACACCTTCACCGCAAGCCGAAGGCGCCTACCATCTCGGACCGTAGACCTTCGTCAAACAACCTTGCCGGCCCGAGTCCTACTTTGGAGGATCCGAAGGGGCAACTGCCTATCTATTTGGGATAATTGTAACCCCAGTAAGCCACATTCGACACCCACATTCCTCGGGAACACGCAAAGCCACTCACCACCCACGCGGCTAGTAATTACCGGGCTGGCGTAATATGCAACGGCTCAGATCCCAGCTACCTGGGGCACGAGTGTGATCAAGCAGGAGTAAGTTGGGTGATCATGCACACCGCCTGTGTCACCTGGTGGTGATGAAGTGGGCGTATCGGTGCAACGGCTGAACTGAGACAATTCTGCTGGCAGTCGCGCCGAGGTCGAGAAGTTCCCGTGTAAAGTATGAATTGGCGGATGCGAATTCGTGCCGAGGTGGACGGTTGACAGGCCGGAAGATTATCGAGAGCCTACGGGTGTGAAGACCTATTTACCCCAGACTTGCACCCGCAGTCACAAGAAGATCCACAAGATTAAAACAGTCTTTTACGTGGTTAGATACGAGCTGACGTCAGCTGTGTAAACGGTGAGGGTTGTAGCGAAGAGGCTCGGAGCGAAGCGGACGCTTCCAGCGAGATTGTCGAAGCCTCAAACGATCACCACTAAGACCCATGATGATATGTTAGACGAACATGCGTTGACTCGTGTCAGCCTCAAGTTTGTGTGACTGTGGCGAAGATGGGCTGTTTTTGAGTTTGAAGCTTCAAGACGTGTCAGTTTATGTTCAGCGCATAATCACAATATCACGAGTTTCCCATAATTCCCATGGCTTTTTTGTGCAACAAGCCGTGTTTTTTTTTATAAAAAAAGCTCGAGGCTGTCACATCATACGAAGGGAAGCTGTATTATAAATGCGCTGGTTGTTGCAGGTAAGCGTAACGCTCAGCTCCATGCACTAAATAGTCTGACTGTTGCACGGGTTTATTGGCTCTACGGGTCAAAGGGTTGTCGGAAAATCTTTACTTTTCGACAAAGGGTCCTTACGATGAATTTGTTTCATTGTCATACCCAGCTACGTAATGCATCCTCGCAGAGCGCAATCGAATGTGCACGTCTACTCATGAAGCATAGAAGAAACATATACATTTGTCAAATAGGTATCCCGGTATAGCTTGTGGATCCGTGCAAATCCCATCACATGTAGTACCTAAGTACTGCTTTCGTTCATGATATACAAGCCCCTTACAGCCTGAAAAAGCACTTGGGATGACCGAGCGGCTTGACCTATTGTTTTCTCAAACACAGAAAGTTTTGCACAATCAATCTGTCGACGAGAAGCAGACATTGATGGGCATAGCGTTATAGAACGAACTAGAGCCACCGTTGGAAGAGTATGGGAGCGAAGCAATGGTTGGCATCCAAGGAAGGAGCGCCTTCTTGATCCAAATCATAGATACAAATCATAAAATGATGTGCTACGAGAAGAGAACAGACTGCTAACCAGTGATTGGGAGACCAGGAGTCAGGCAGTCGGTGGCATGTGCATGCGTACTTCACAGTTGAGATGACAAATTAAATGCTTGCCTTACACCTGAGCAACAGCGGCGAACAGCTTTAAATTATTCTGGCGTTTGGCGCGTGCAGGTGAGGCAGAGACATATACCGATGTCTTGCACCCTATTTAGTGCATTTTCAGAGTGGACTCCAATACTGAAAAAGACCGCTCTCATGTTTTGGGCTTTCTCTTCCGACGAATTTGTTCATCGACGTCGGAGCTGCCTACGGTATCTGAATGGAATTATGCACCGTGATACTATCTTAGACGCAGACTTTAATTTCTCCTGTACACCAAGTCTGTTACATTTACTCCAAATGGAGAGTGTACCTCGAGGAAGTGACTTACGCGTACATCGGCTCCAGGGAACCAACCCACAACATCTCTTGTACTCTCATTGAAGAACACCCCTAGAAACAACAGATTCTTACTAGATGAGTTAATCATCTCGTCTTATATAGTCTTAGACTCCCATAGACGTTAAATGAAAATCAAATCAAATCAAATCGAGGAAGTGACAGTGCATTGAGAATGCTCAAGTGACCATTGATGCATGTAGACACTTTTATTATTCACATCTCGAGTCCTTCCAACAGAAGAGTCGTGTCATAGTCTGGACTTGGTTCCTTAGACCTGAACATCGATCGTCGGAGAATGCACTTCTTTGGTGACTCTAGTACAGATAGGAAGTTGTTACGTATATTGGGGCTGGGTGGCTGCTGTAGCGTGGAAAAGAACAACTGCCATTATCCACACAACTTCTGGCCTCATCACTTGAGAGGGGTTGAGTCCAGTATAACGCTCTTGCTTTCCATGTTGATGGCGTCGATAACGATCAAGACGTGCAGGTATTTTGTGGGCTGGGTAAGGCAAACGTGCTGTCTTCAATCACAATGCTTCCTCCAACATGGAGATTGTCAAGATCCTCGGCTCCTGAGATTCGGCGACATGATCGACACACTGTGCGCAGACAATTGGCAATATCAAAACCAAATCTTTGGTAGCCCGTGACTACTCATTGTAATACTCACACGTTCGCACAATTTCGTATGTTGTGACAGTTCAAATGCTTTGCAACAGTGGCGCCCTCCAGTGTTGATTACGAGCGTTGAGACGTTAGATTTTCAGGGCCACGCGTAGATGGTACGTAGAGGGCTGAATCTGGTGGATGAGCTAATCACGTACGTGGAGGCGTGATCTGCAGATAGCTCTTCACACTGTGTTGTTTACTTCTTTCATTCCATCGTCTATATGGTATCGCTAGGCAAGCATATCATGTCACGTCGCGGCGATCTTCTGTCCACCCTTGTGGAGCTGACTTTTGAATGCCATAGGGAGATCAGAAGCCCTTGGAGCTTGTGCCGCTCTCTTTCGTTCACGAAGCAACGCGACCAAATGTAACACCGGTCGAATCCGATGCCAACAAGTCAGTGGCGGCAGCTGGTACTTAATAATCCTGGTCGTCGCCGCCAGCAGTGATCACATTGTTGATCTGAGAAAATCGTCAGTATGACTTCGGAGAAGAGCGCAGAGGGAAAGAAATGATCGACAGAAATGCTGAAGTCGAGGTAGGGCAAAGTGTTAAGCATGTGACCAGTCGTGCGGCTCATGTTGACCATGCAGAAACGCATTCTTCGCGTTCATCGCGTGTAACGTGCGAGCGAACATAGTATCGCATTCCCGCATCGAAAGCGAGAGCCCAAAAGAGCAACGGGCGGAGAGAGAGTGACGTCTGACGAGGGTTTCGGGATCGAAATGCCCAACGAAGGTTACATACCTTGAGTACCATTCTGCACAGCTGTGTAGCGAGCAGCAGTTGTTGTCTCTTTGAGATCAAGGGGTCGATGACAAAATGCTCCTTCATATCTGCAGTAACGCCACATTAGCACAGTCCTGTACAAAAGACGTGAAAGAAGTATGTCCAGTCCAGTCCGGTCCATGTACTTCCTGAATGTACTACCCGGGAGTCATGTGATTGCACTGGCGCTGCGTGGGGGCGCGTGCCACAACCCCGCGGAAGCCGACAGTACCTCGCACGCTGTGAACAGACGGCGGTGTAGAAAAAGGAAAACGCTTTGCTACCAACCCAGGTAGGGAATGTGCAAAGCAATGTCGGGAGAAACATGTCTGGGGATGTATGTGCTTACCGTTGCTTCCTGTCTGCATGCAGTCAACACCTAATCTTGTGTTTTTCTCCTTGGCTTGTCGTGATTTGATGTTGGCAAGAGTCTCAATGGGACTGAGACCAGAGTTCTCTGCCAGCGCCATAGGAACGTTGTCAAGAGCGTCTGCGAAAGCACGCATGGCGTACTGCTCAAGGCCAGGGCTCTTGACCGCAGCATCCTCGACTGCCAACGAGCATGCAACCTCAGCCGCACCGCCACCGTACACGATACGGTTGTCTCGTACCAAGTTTCGGACGACGCAAAGAGCATCGTGCAGCGACCGCTTGGCCTCGTCGATGATCATCTTGTTACTACCACGAACGAAAACTGTGACAGCTCTGGTATTGGCGCACTCCTCGATAACCAGCATCTTGTCTCTTGTCGTTCCGAATGTGAGTTCCCTGACAATACCAGCCTTTCCGAGTTTCTCGGCGCTGAGGTCCTCGAAACGTGGCACAATGCGTCCGTTGGTCGCGATAGCAATCAGCTCGATTTCTGGTCCTCCTACCCATCGTACAGCAGGCAGCTTGTTTGTGAGCAGAAGGTGGTTGGCCTCATCATCGAAACCCCACTGACAGATAACAACGTTCGCGCCTGTGTTCTTAATCTGATCAATCATCTCGGTGAACTTGTTTGCCTCGTAGTACTGGAGCTTCTTGAACTCCTCGACCGAGGTGATGTCAAGCTTGTGCTTGGTCTTGGGCTTCGGGGGCTCAAACGCACATGTGAGGATCGCGAGTTTGGCATCCTTGACCTCAGAAGGCATCTGGGGATGCGAGAAGTCCTTGTCTATTATGACGCCCTTGACCAACAATGTATCCTCCAGCGATCCACCAACTTTGCCGTCCACCTTGATCAGCTCGAAGTCTACATCCTTGCGTTCTAGATCTGCGACGGACAGAACGGCATCAACAGCGATCTTGGCGAACTGGTCGTGTGCTTTGGAGACGATCTTGCTACCCAAACTCGTCTTAGCGACCTTGAACAGTTCCTCGGTATTGTCCTTGGTGAAGTGAATCTCATCGCTGATTTCGTCGAGGCGGGCCACAGCTACCTCACAAGCCTGGTCGTAACCATCTGCTATCCTGATGGGGTGGATGCCCTTGTCAATGAGATCTGCGGCCTGCCCAAGCAGTGCGCCGGCGAGTACTACAACACCGGTTGTGCCGTCACCGATCTCGTCATCTTGTGACTTGGAGAGCTCGACGAGCAGCTTCGCAACGTGGTTCGAGATCTCCATCTGGGAGAGAATGGTGGCGCCGTCGTTCGTTACGGTGATATCTCCATCGGGGGAGATCAGGATCTTGTCCAGTCCTCGGGGACCCTGGCTAATATCAGAATTTGCTTTCAACTCCACCTGATCATCTGTATGCATACGAGAGATGTCTTCACGAGATTTGCGACTGTTTGCGCAGCCAGAATGTGCGACTTGACCGCCTCGTTGCCATGCTGCCTCTTCTTCTTGCCTTGGCTATAAAGTGTCAGCCACAATCCTTCCACCAAGCCTTTTATAGCTCTTAAACAGGTCCACATACTCTCTGACGATAATGAATGGGCGGCCCGTCTCGTCCTTCATCACCTGGGCTATTGCGTCTTGTCAGTTACTGCCCTCACTGCTTTATAGGGACTTTGCTTCGATTCGATTCGCTTTGATCCAAAGGCTGTTCAAAGGCGTACCTTGCGACATATCAAGATCTATACATGGCAGCAGTTAGCATATGCTCGACTGTAAAGAGAGACTGCCATTTTGATAGGCTGCAGAGGTATTTTTGAGTGAATACAGTAACTTACTCATCGCCATGTTGGCTGTAATTGTGAATCAACAAACAGGAACAAGAAAGACACGCTCCGAAATACTATACACAGGCAGTAACAACTAGGACTGCGCGTGGACGGTGATAGTGAGGGGTGGTGGGGTTCGCGTGTATCAACAGCTCTTTCCAAAACTTTCCCTGCCAAGACCGGGGTTGTTCTAGCGGCAGGCGCGAAGCTCGCAGCGCGTCAAGGAACAACAAGCAACAAGCAACTCGTAACACAGCTAATCGAGCTCCTCAGCAGCGCGCACGATATCGAATCACGATTAAAATCAAGCATATTGCGCATTGCTACTGGATCCAACTTCCAACATGCCTCGTGAGCACGTCCACCCCCGTTGCGCGTATTACGCCTATACTGACGCGCGCTCCCAGCGGCCCTCAGTGACGAATCGTCCGATAATGATGTTCTCGTCGCTAAGACAGTCAAGCAGCCCAAGAAGTTGGTCGAGCCTGTAGAGAGCCGGGAGGAGGTGCAGGAGGATGAGCAGGAAGAAGAGGACGACGACGAGTACGCGCATATTCAATTCCACCCTGCCACATTGTATGCACTAATAGTGCGCCAGATATGTCGTTGAAAAGATCGTCGCACACAGATTCAACAGGGGAATGCTAGAGCTCGACGTCAAATGGCAGGGCTATGAAGATCCCAAGGACCGCACTTGGGAGCCCGAGGAGAACTTGTACGCGATGCGCCGTAGCGAACAGCCACCGACAGTCCTAACGAGAGCAGGGAAACTGCAGCCGATGTGCTGAGAGAGTATTTCGAGGAAATTGGCGGGCGACCAGAGAACAAGAGCGCAAAACGAAAGGGACGCGCTTCCACTTCCAAGGCACCAGCGTCAAGCTCGAAGCGCAGCAAGCAAACCAAAGATGAGCCTGTTGAGAAGCCATGGAGCCCGCCTTCAGGCTCCTGGGAGCATGACGTCTCCCACGTTGACACTGTAGAGCAAAGTATAGACCCGAGGACGGGGAAGGAGGCGAAATATGCTTATATTGTGTGGAATAATCAGAAGAAGACACAGCATCCCCTGAAGCACATCTACACCAAGTGTCCGCAGAAGGTGTGGCAATCTTCCCATCGTCAGGTTGAACAGCTTGCTAACACTTCTAGATGCTGGCGTATTATGAGAGCCACCTCGTCTTCACAACAAATGAGACAAACGGCGATTCCATGAGTGAAACTTTCTAGGACGGGATCTCTTAGGATGGGGCGTCCGTTTCTTCTCGTTCCCTCACGCCGATTCCTCCTGTCTCTAAATATCGCGTATCGTATGTCGTCGCGATGCCCGCTGGCTTCGTACCTGTTGGCGACCCAAATATGCTCCATTTGGGAGGAAGGACAGGTTTCGTCTACGAACCTGGGTCTGGCTCCGGTTCACCTGTGCCTTTTACGCGCAGCTCTCTTTCGAAGGCCTGCGACGCGACGTGGTACGTGCGGCTAAGTAGTGAGAGGCAGGAGAGAACCTTTGGCGATGGCTTTTGGATTGCTGTTTATGGATTGCACTATGTAGTATATCGATATTTCCAACATACTTGAAGTTTCTAGCGTTTTCAACTAAAGGGCCTGGAGAAACTGTCACACGTTCTACGATTATGCATGGTGGAAGTTTCAACCTTAAAAATATGTATATTTATAAGTAACCCATGTGTGAATTTATCAATCCAAGTCTCCCTGATAATAAGCCAACTAACTGTGACAGCGGCGCGGGTATCAAAAAGCTTATCAGCCTTCATCCTCTTCTCAGCATCAATAACGTGTCATAACAATATCCTTCTGTTCCCTTCATCGTGAATACACACCTCAAACGCCGTGAAATGCCGTGCAATCTTAATATGTACTCCCCATCTCACCAAATAGTCATATGTATGACCTCCTCTTTACATTGGAAGCATCCCTGTGTCAATGCGTGTGTACCATCGCTTATGCGACGGATGTCATATCACTCACGCTGCTCGCCGTTCCGCCTACTGTCATCCGTCTCTGAAGGTAGTAGATCAGGTATGCGATCAATGCGATGAGGATGAACAGGATCAGTATGATCAGGAAGATGACAATGTTGCGCTTCATTTTGGTAAGTGCAGAGGTGAAGCCAAGGTGGAAGAGGGCGAGGGGTGCTCGCTGTTGGTTTCGATTCTTGTAGGGTGAAAAGTCTGGAGGAATGTTAGACAATGCTTGGTAATGAAGCTCAAGCTAGACTTACAGGCCCTCTCTCCTTAATGCAGGCTTCACTTAGCGCTCAGAAAGTGTGTACCTCTTTGCGGTGTAGATGCTCTTTTGTTGACCACGCAAGCTCGTGGGTGTTCAAGCTCTTCTCAATAGCAAGTTCGTGAGGTCGTAAAAGTCGTAAGTAATACAACAAATATTGTGAAGAGTTTACAGTGTTTACAACAGCACGCAAATCTTAGCACTGCATCTCCACAGGAATGTGATAAGTTTTGTACAGACATGGCGGCTGGAAGGGTGCGTGCGGGGGAGGTTGGGAACTCGAGGCAGGCCAGCCACACAAGTCCCGATGATTGGAGCGTAGATGCGAGGCTGGGCGTGAGACACGTCAGGCACTCCCGTCATTAGTGTGTCAAGGGGTTTCATTATTAGAAGTTGCGAGCAAGTTTGCTGTGTTCGACTACCCATTTTGAGATATGTCATGATGTTGTTGGTTGCTAGTGGCAAGGAGCTGAGGTCCTAGCGCATTTTGGTACGCTTACAGCCTTCGCACTTGATTCCAACACCACTTTCTCTACTAATGTGGAAAAAGGACACCAGTAAGTTGAATGTGTATCGGTGTAGTCGAGGCGTACAATTACATTGCACAACTGTGCCAACAGCGCCAGCCTCCTGTTATATACATACAGACGCCTTAAGTCCAACACATTACCCAAGATCTTATCAGTCCCCCTCAAGCGAATCCGTCCTCATCCTCCTCATCCAAGTTCTTGTCCGAAATCTTCCAAAATGCGGTAGGTCCCGCAGGACCATCCGGATCGAAGTCCTTATCAAACCAAGTGCCGACAACACCACGCTGAGATCTCAAGCCACCAACTTGAATGCCATCACTGCGCCATCTCTCCTCACTGCTGTCACACATCAGTAACATTCAGCCCAATAAAAAGTCCGAAGGTTGCACACTTACCCGTAATATACCGAGATAGTTTGCCATCGTACTTCACCCTCAGGCGTAAGACGGACAGATCCCCGGATACCTGAATTGGCGTTTGGATCCCAAGAAGCTTCCACAGATCGTGACCTGCCAGCGAAGTGTACGACTGGGAGAGCAGCATTGTCAAACCGACCTGCAGGCTTGATGTCGGTGACTTTGATGTCCATCATGATGTGTCTGATCGCTTCTTCCATCGTAATGGGGTCCCGGGGCTTATCGGAGGGCCAGCGCACGGCGTCCTCGTCAAAATTGTAGTGATAGAGATCATTGTAGTCGAGGAAGCATATGATACGTGACCATACACCTGATACGTTATATGGATCCCGAAGGCTTAGAGGTATGTCCAACTCCATAGGCAGTGTGGGTGGGTAAGTGGGTATGACTCTGGCTCGCTCTGGAATGACTCCTTCGAACGGATTGGTCCATGGTGGTCTGAACCTGGCAAGAAAGCGGCGACAGCAGAGACCGGAGCTGTAACCTAGAACTATCATGATGCTCTCGATCATCTCCCAGTCGACTCTCATACTTCCGTCACGCCGATACGGGCCCCACTGCGTCTTGTCATTGTAGTTCCGTAAATCATATACAACTGATCTCGCATACGGGTGAGTAGAGAGTGAGCGTCTCCCTCCGGCTGTCGACGTAATTCCAAATAGACACTGTAGCTTTGCACTTAGTTGCCGACCCTCTTCGTCATCCGCAGGCTTTTGGTAGTCAGTCCCTGCGCGTGAGTACAACGATGAACGACACATGAAGGCATCGCGGTTCTGTGTGATTGAGTCAAACAGTTCCGCTAGTACTTGCTGATTGTGGGATACGCCGAGCTCGTCAGTAGAGGCAGTGGCAATAAGAGAGATAGTCGTATTTGTCACGAATCCAAATTCTTCTCGCTGGCCCTTCATCAGTACTGGCCGCACAGACCACAGTATGAATCCCTACCTTGAGGTCGTTGTTGGCTGATCCAAGTATCTTCTTGCATCTGATCGCTTTCTGGAGCTCAAGTATCCAGTCAGGTTCCGGATCTGTGGGTCGTTGACGGGGATCGTCCTGGGTGACTATTAGACGTATGTTCTGCTATTTTAGTGTTCGAATCCATACGAAGGCCTTTAGGTAGTGCGCTTTGAATAACCTTGTATTCTTCTTGATGAACTCATTGAACCCCCAGGATGTCGAAGCGCACGCTGCGAGATCCGGTGGGTCGATCTCCTCTAGTACACGAATCAGAACATCATAGCAGAGATCCAGAAGCTCAATCATATTTGCCAGGTTGTGTTCTCGAACACAAATATGTTGTGCAAGGTGTGTAGTGGGGTGGTAGCTTGGTGAATGTCAACGTCCATGTTCGGCAGTTAGAGTGGGGCACGGAGATAATGCTTACCAAGCGTTAACTGCGGACAACTCCCAAGCTTCTTTCGCGCATCTGCTTCCAACAATGACCGTAATTATCGATATCTTCTTCGTCGTGTACTACAAAATAAGCGACCCGGTAGAATCTGAGTGAACGATCACGATGGCTGGTCTATCGTGCGGCTAATGAGGTAGTATCGACTGCAACTGAATACAGCTGACTATTAGCCAAACTTCTGGTCTCTCATCTTCCAGGTTAAAAGGAAACTCGCTGCCCTAGGAGGTCGCATACTACAGCTCTTTGCCGGCCTGAGGGACAGCCTTTCAAGATGACAACAGGGGTTTGGTGCTAGAGGGCTGCCACATCATCTTGTGCGGGCTCTTCTGTGGGTAGCACGTACACCCAATGCTCTCTATTTGGTCGAGATAGTATGAGCAGGGATGATCAAAGAAAGAATAATGGGCAGGGTTGGGTGTAGTTACGAGTGTCTTTCTCCAAAGGTCTGCGGCAACAAAGCCTTGTGCGGTGAGATAGCGACATCACGAGATGTAAACTGTATGGTCATTGATGTGCCGGACATCAACAACCACATCGATATGAAGGGTGGTATGCTCAGTAAGAGGTCATCACGCCTCTATGCGGAACCTTTGTTGAAGATGCGGACAGACTGTTGACAACGTATTCTCATGGATAGGCGCTTCTTCACCTTTAGCTAGGAGCAAGCATCTCTCCTTGAGACAGTAAAACTCAAAAGATCGCCTCCTGCAGACCCCACTACTCCACTGCACGATCGCCGCCGCCACCGGTTCGTAGCTGCAGCCTGCTAGGCTCGAAATACAGACATGCCAGGGCGATGCTTGAAGTTTTCTCATTTTCTGGAATCGATCGAACTTGCGCCTGTAATGCGGGATGCTGCTAAACTCGGCCTCAAGACTGCGTCTCGTCTGGGTTCCAGATGTTGGCTCGAGATCGTACCGCAAGGACGCAAGACTTGCCGGACGCAGTTCGACTCGGGCTATACGGAATTATGATCACAATGAGAATGATTTGACGTGTCGAGGCTTGTGCTTTGTATTGAAAACAGGTACCTGCCGACGTCGCTGACATTATGGGATCATTCTTGAATCTGAACAATTCCACGTCAGCAGCAGGGCTGACAACCACCCTGCTGGGATTCCGGAGTTTTGGCGGCGTTCCAGATTTATGACTGAACCTTTTGGCTTTCTGCGCTCGCCCGCTCCGATAGCTACTATTCAAAAAGTAGTTGCAGCACTACCCTGGGTGCTTTTGGGCTGACTTGATGCGAGCGGCTTTGATTTCTAGTCGCGTCAGGTGCGCAATGCAAGTGGAGATATAGGTACTTTTAACTGGTTGCGGATACAACTTTGGTCGCAAATGCGACTGCCGTCGAGCCCTAAGCAGAAAATGACTCCGGAAAGCCGGACTCGTATTGGTATTCTCAAAACGGAATGCCGACGACGCTGCCGTTTCCGATATTCCATCCTCTGCCCAGCACGCCTAGAAATGTGGCGGTAGTACGTGGGAATTAAGCAAATTCTTCTACTCAAGCAATACCAAGACGCTCCACCAGGATCATTTAAAGCATCAAAGGATTCGACACGATCGGAGTCTCCGTGAACCTGAAGATACTTAGATCTCAGCAGTGAGACGATAAGTTGTATGCCTGCAAGGCTTGACAAGTTCATGACGAGGCGTGGAGACCGAGGTTTCCATCAGATAATAGATTAGATCGAAAATTTGCATCTGATAACTCAAAGTCACGCGAGCGGCTGCTTTGATTGGCTAATGAGAGCCATTGATGCCGGCTGATTATCGAGATAAGATTTTTCCAGCATCTGGGCCGAGCTTTGGTGAGCTTATTACCGGGGGTTTGCCCATAAGCGGGAAAGAAGCTTTACTTGGCATGCGCTTGCTGGGTTCAATGGATTATCTCTATGCAATCTCCAAAGGCGTTGCCGTTTTCTCATACGCGGCCTTGGACACTAGAGTGCGCGGTGCGAGAGAGATTATCCACTTTTGCAATGTGAGCCCACCGACTGCTGTAGGTGGAGCTGTCGCCATGAGTGCCAATCCTCTTGCAGAATGTTTAAAAAACGCACACCATCGCCCTCTTGATCTTATCAATCTCTTCTTCGTCTCATCGAACTCGACATCCTTGTGCTAAGCACACCGAGATTCGAAATGGGTTTCTCCTTCAAAGGTCTGACCACGAGTGCTCTGGTTGGCGGCAACATCCCTGACAACCAAGCTGCTAATGAGAAGGACATTGCTGATGTTGCGGCCGCCGTCTCTGGTCACACCAGCATGGATGTCGATCGTCCTGATGAGAAGGTTGGCGCACCGAGAGTACCAATATCGATGTCGAGCGGTTCAGATGAAGAGTTGAATAAGGTCGATACAACCGCCGAACAAGGTGTTCAGGCTATTCAAGCTGCGACATTTGTCTGGAGCAAACGGGACTTGATCATTGCCTACGTCCTGTAAGTTTTTGAAGGATATGCAGTAGTTACAGAAGCAGATCTGACAACTTACAGCATGTGGATCATCAACTTCATGATGGCCTTCTTTTCTGGTTGTGTCAGTACCCTTACGCCCTACGTCACCAGTTCCTTTGACAGCCACTCGCTCACTGCCTTAACTGGTGTCATCTCCTCCCTCGTTGCTGGTCTCTGGAAGCTTCCATATGCTAAGATCATGAACATCTGGGGAAGGCACGTCGCTCTGACCATTGGTGTTATCTGTTACCTCATGGGCCTCATCATGATGGCTGCTTGCCAGAACGTCAAAACATACTGTGCTGCATACACCTTCTATTACATGGGTTACAACAGTATCGATTTCTCCATGACTGTATTCGTCGCAGATACATCTAAGTTGAAGAACCGAGGTCTGTTCATCGGATACATTGCTTCGCCGTGGCTCATCACCACCTGGGTCTACGGGTTTGCAGTTGATCGCATGGTCGCAGATGGTGGCATTGGCTTCAAGTGGGGCTTCGGTATCTTTGCAATCGTTGCGCCCTTTGTGATTGCCCCTTTGATTGCTATGCTATGGATCAACCAGAGCAGGGCTAAGAACCAGGGGTTAATTGCCCCAAATCCAAGCCGTGGCTCAATTTCTGAGACAGCCATGTATTATCTCAAGGAGTTTGACGTTGTCGGTATTCTCATCCTTGCTGTCGGTCTTGCTCTCTTCCTGCTCAGCTTTAACATCTACACATACCAGGCCGACCAGTGGAGGTCTCCCCTTATTCTCTGCTTCCTCATCATCGGATTCCTGCTGTGCATTTGTTTCGGTCTGTGGGAGAAATACTTCGCACCCGTCACTTTCATCCCTTGGCATCTGCTCAAGAACCGCACTGTCATCTTCACTTACACCATGGCCGCATCACTGTACATTGGTTGGTATGTCTGGGATTCGTACTTCTACTCCCTGTTGGTCGTTCTGTTCGACCAGCCTGTTCTCTACGCAACCTACATCACCAACACATACACCATGGGCAGCTGTACCATGTCCATCATCTTTGGTTTCATGCTCAGGAAGTATGGCAAGCTCAAGATGTATGCTCTCTTCCTCGGAGCACCTCTTACTATCCTCGGGTGTGGTCTTATGATCAAGTTCCGTCAACCAGATGTCAACATCGGCTACATTGTTATGTGCCAAATCTTTATCGCCTTCGGCGGCGGCGTCCTTGTCATTGCCGAACAGACAACTCTCATGGCTGTCTCTAAGCAACAGGATTTCCCTGCTCTTCTTGCTACAGAGTCTATGATCATCTCTGTTGGCAGTGCCATCGGTTCCACCATCGCTGGTGCCATTTGGACCGGTGTCTTCCCTGTCCGCCTGGCCACCAACCTCGCCGGCACAAGCGCCCAGGACAACATTTCTGAGATCTACAAAAAACTGGAAGTCCAATACAGCTATGCCTGGGGCTCCCCCGAACGTATTGGCATCAACTTGTCCTACGCTCAGACCCAACGCTACATGCTCATCGGTGCTACTTGCATTTATGCCACTCTGTTGGTTAGCATTGCTCTTTGGCAGAACGTTGATGTTAAGAAGATGAAGCAGAGAACTATTGGTCTTTTGTAAGCATTCACTTGCCTCGCTTGCGGAAGATGATATCAATCGCACATGTCGATGTTCGCACTTGAGCTCTGGAGCCGTGCCAATGTTAGGACATTGATTGGGCTAGAGAGATAGAACGGGCTATGACTAGCAATTGCACATTAATTTAATATTTTGACATACACACTGCTTCGTTTTTTTGCTGCAGGTTTGACATTTCTTACCCCCTACTCCGGCTTGCAAACGTACATTCTGAATCAACCTGAGATAGGACTCCATGTTATACACCTTTCCATGTGGACTCGAACCTGTTCCTTCAGGCAGTCGGACAACATCCGTAGTGATAGGAGGTACCTGCGAAAGAGTTGGCGCGCACGCGTGCAGCCAGACTGTGAATGTAATTGAGGGCTATGCAGATGAGTGGAACAGTGCTTGTGAAGGGTAGTCATGTATTGGTTCAGATTAGTGACATAAACGCTGTTTATCTACGGAAGAGCAACCGAGAAAATTGTTGTAATCAGGACGACAAGAGCAGATGTAACATGGCTGTTCGCATCGAGGATATTACCCGCACCGGTGCTGCTGTTGTTGCTGGCACTGCTTGTCTGTGATGCTTCCGCCGCCAATTCTTTCCCAGACACAGTTCCAATAATCGTAGGTGTCGCCGCGCTAGTCGTGGCCTTGGCCGGGGTCACGCTTTTCGAAACTGTAGCCGACTGACCGGGTACACTTACAGCCTTGCCTTTGGCTTTACCAACAATCCACTTGGAAACCTCTTCGTTGTGCTCGAGAAAGTAGTCCAGATGGACTGTGACATTTGCAGGCTCACTGCCCACGGCGCACATCGGATCTCCATAGTGGCAGTAATCGAGCAGGACGTTGGAGTACTTCTGGAGAGCCTCGAGTTGTTCGGGTGTGCGAGCGCGCTGGCCGTCGAAGTTTACGCCCTCGCCTACGGTGAAGTTTTGATCTTTGTTGCGGACAACGGCACCGAAAGTTACTGCAGCAACGACTATAGCATGTCAGCATCAATGTGTAGACATGTTGAGAGTCTTTACATACCATTTGAGCCAGGTGACGTGGTGCGATCCAGGGGTGGGTTGACATCCTGAGTGCATTCAAACACTTGGCCACCTCCTCCACCTAGAATATCTTGTGTGACAGCAGCACCCTGTGAGAATCCAAGAAGGATTAACTTGCTGTCTGAGCACTTTTCTGCGTACGCCTTGACTTGCGCCTGTCCATTCGCCGCCCCCTTTCCTGCTGACTTACACCACTCATCTTTGCCCCAAGCTGTGCTTTTCGCAGGGTAATCGATGTTTTCAAAACTGCATTCATCATTACCAATCTGTCTACAAATCTCGCTGGTGATGTTTCCAAGACGTCCAGGTTTTGGTTCGTCAGAGCCTCGCGCGATGAATACGTGATATGGTGTACAGTCTTCAGATTGATAGGCAAGGATTTCGGTTGTATTGCAGTAGACATTGGGGTATGGTGCGTCGCAACGGTCCTGAGCAAATACCACTGCGCCGAACAAGGCCAAAGAAGATAAAGCGAGATTTAACATTTCCCCTGATGAAAAGATACGCAAGAAAATGAACGAACGTACGAGGTCCGGCTAGGCCCCAGATTACAAGAAATTCTTTGACGATGATTTTTGAAAGAAAAGACAGAACAGAAGAGAAAGAGTGGCTGCCGGTAATAGAAATAATGTCCACGACGAAATGTTGTGACCTTGTTTTACTTTTATCACGATTCACAAGCATGGCGCTTTCCCGTGCGCATCCTGGTCTTGCTAACGCTAAGCAGCAAATCCAGCACCACTAAAGATGCCGATTACCGTAGCCAAGATGGACGCCTCATAGTTGTGGAGCCACACCTGAAGTCCAGACACCAACAGATTCTGGAAATGCAGCACGCGGCCTTGAGAACTGATGCAGCGTCAAGTAGAACTCAGGGGCAGATTCTCTCAATTTTTTCTGCGCAGGGTTGTTGTCGCAGGCGTTTCGTGGTGCAGAGGAGCTTATGATTGGAAGGGCTGGCAATCAGTCTTGTATCGTATTGATAAAACTGAGGTTGTTTCCTGGTCATTGCCGTTGTTAATTCACAGATTGACAGCGGGCGCGTACCGAACCGAATACGAGCACGAGGATCTGCCTGCCTAACATCATTCTGGAGGCAACCTTGGTTGTCGCATGTCGATTGACTTTCAATCATGCTTTACATATACTTCTCAATCGCTGCTTCAAGCGCTCGGGCGGCCCGTTTCGTACAACCTTAACTATCGTAATCGTATTGACCTCGGTGTGACAAGACTGGACGATCACGTCGGGGCTCGTGCGTCCTAATGGTGCACTATTAACGTCGTGGCAAAGGTTGGCATTTAACGGACCCATTCTAATAGTTCTCCTGCCATATCGAGAGTACCATGATCTTGGTGCAAACCATAAAAGTAGACAAGTCTGCTACTGCGCAGCTGGCAGTGACTCTTGAGATACCTCGCTAGGAGCGCTAGTGTCCTCCAGGCTTCGACCATGACGTCAAAGGTGACTTTAATTCGCCGAATCCATGAAGCTTGCTCCTCGATGATCGAAATTCCGTAACTGGATGCCAGGTTGTTGCTAACAGCAAAGGTCCAAATTCTGCCTCTACCACGGGAGTGATCGTGTCCACGCTCTTACATTGCGTTTTCTGCGTCGCTGAGATGGTTTTTGATGTAAAAAAATATGTTACTGATGTTTAGCGGCAGCAACAGGTCTATGTTGCAATTCGATGAGTTTATAACAGTGATTAAATACCTTATACACACGTGACAGTGCGCATTGACGCTGGCACAGAAGCTGAATCCTTCTTTCATAGGCGTCTGCAAGTTCCATTGCTGTATACGATGAAAGTAACGACAGGCGTATTGTCAAATGTAGCAGGAAAACGGCCATTGTGGACACAGTAGTGTCTTGCCATTAGACATGCCTACGTAAAGTATTATTGTAGGAAGGAATACTGTTGATGAGGTGGAAGCACGTGGATGCACTAACTTTTAGTGCATCAGCCACACTCTGCCACGACTTCAAGGAGTTACACTCACAACACTCACAACTACAAGGCACGTGTATCACTAGAATTGCTGCGGAAAGTGCTATGGTGGAATCACAAGTGCTACAAGGAGACTTATTATCTCTTCTTTCTTCCTTTCTTTCTTTCTTTCTTTCTTTCTATGAACAAGAGCTTCGACAGCCTTTCCCGCTCCTCCAGAGCGACGCAATAGGAAAACCATCGTCTTCTTCTTCGATAGAGACAATCAAATATGACTTCCAAATACAATTGTTTCGCTCAGCTCAAGCTGAAAACATAAGAAGTGTGCAGAAATCCCCGCCATTGCCTTGCGTATACATCCGTTCTATATTCGTACAGCCTGGACACAGGGCGCTATCAGTAGATTTCCCTCCTTCTGATCAGGCGTGCCAGTTCCCCATGGGGAACCGATCTGATGCGGTAAATCCTTGTTGTGCATGTTAATGAATGACAGCCCACGAGTGTTTCGCGATCAGAAAATTATCACTGTTCTACCGGATGGCGAGAAAGCCCACACCCAGTGTTATCTTGCATCTGATAAAGGACAACACCTAGCCTGAAGAAGCAGAATTAGTAAAGCACGCTTCATGACACAATTACAACGTTTTCTTTAACGACAAAAAACTTGCATTGGGGTATCATAAGCAAAAAGTCTACTCGAATCGATCGTTTACCACTCCAATCGGTCGTCACAAATCAACCTTACGTCCCATCTCTCCACACCCTTCCACACTTCACCGCCCTTGTTCACACTAGCAACGATCGTACGCAGATCACTGATCATACCACCTGGGCCAGATGCAAATACATCAGTCCGGCCCCGCACTGTAGAGTTGACAAAGTCCTCCACCATAGATTTCAGGTCAGGACGTGCCTGAATGTGGTCAAGGTAGAGTTCTGACTTGTTCACACCGTGAACAGATAGCGCCGAGGACACGGATGCGGCTGAAGAATTCGAAGAGTTTGAGATAGCCTGGATCTCCTTGCTCTGGCAACAGCTATTGGTTTGAATCTCGATTTCCTTGGGTGCACAACAGCTACTGATCTCTTTGGGAGCGCAACAGCTACTGCTCTTGGTAGGCGCGCAATCCGTCATGGTGACCTTCTCCGCTGCCGTCGGTACATTGGGTTCGTGGTAATGATCCTCAGCCGCGCGCGTAACATAAATGTGTATTCCAGCCCTCAGGTTTCGGCACTTGCGCTTCAAAACTGCGAGTTCCGGTGCTACCCAATCGATGTCGCTTCGGTGGCGGATGACCCAAATAAGAGACAGCTTGCGATCACGGTTCTGCGGGCGCGACGCAATGTCCAAGAGGACAGGGAGCACGTATGTGATACCAGTGCCGCCTGCGATACAGAGGATGTTCGAGTCGGAAGCGAGGTCACGCATTGTCTGTTCGCCGTAGGGGCCCGTAAGGACAACAGAGAGGCGGGCATTTCCCATCAGACCTTCATGAGCCTCTTGGGGGTCGGATGAGCGAGCTGCGCGCTTGGCGGAAAGTTCGGCGATCTTGCGGGTTTCGCCCTTCTTTGCGCGGAAAATATAAGAGTGGCGCTGGTTGTCGGCACCGAAGACGGGAAGACTGAGAGGTGTGAATGGGTGTGATTGCCATATGCTGCTCTCGGGGAACATGAGGTAGAAGTGCTGGCCAACGGACCAGGCGTCGTGTGGGTGATCGAAGTCCAGGCGGACAACATCGCCGTTTGTTGCGTCCTTGAAGAAGGTAATGTCTGCGGACGCGGCACGGAAGCCCATGTGGCCGGAAGAAAGAAAATTGTAGTGCAATAGGGCGGTCCTGCCAAGCCGGATGGCACGGTCGATCAGCCATACGATTAAACCTGGAATGAGGAAAACCTTGAGTTGTTCCCAATGACCCCAGCATGCGCCAATGTAAACCATGGCCAGTACGTAATGAAGCTTGCGAAAGGCCTCATACCCAGTCATACGAATGCCCCATGGCGTAGAGAGAATAACCAACAAAGTGAGGAGAATCATGGCGACCAACCCCCAGATCATGTACAGTTGACGGATCCAGTTCAGTCCAGTGCTAGGTTGCGGGTTGTATAGCCTGATTTCGATGACGCACCATCCGATAGTGTGGAGAGACGACTGGACAAAGATAAGATATCCCAACCAGCGGTGAAGGAAGTTGAAGCTCTGATATGGGAGGCCAGTCACCAGTGACAGGATGGACTCACGGCTCGAGAGCATGATTGACAGCGGAGTCAAAGCGTAGGCGATTACGCCTATACGATCAGACCATGGTCCCAGACTTGTTCGAGTGTTGTAAAGACCCGGCTTGTTCTTGACAGGCGTAACCCATGTACCATAGATAATACCAACGAAGGACCAGATCGTGAGGTAGCCGACAAGTACTACAAGGGTCAAGACCTGTGTGCGCGTGACCCGGCCAAAGATGAACCTGTTTGCATCCGGAAGTAGGTATGAACGGGCGTACGATGGCGCTGCTGTTGCGAACCTTTGCACTGCATTCCTTCTCTTATTGACACCTTCTCCAGCCAGTTCTGCTGGTAGCACGACCCCTGACGGGTGCACGCGCAGAAAATGTCGTCCGATAGCCCAGATAATGAGGATACCACCGATAGTAGCCCAGATGATTCCAATGTAATACATACCGATGTCGTGGGCGCCATATACAACATCAAGGTATCTGCAGCTGCCGGCATCGTTGACACATGGTACCACGCGGTCTGCGTATCCCCAGTGTGGCTGGACTTCTGAGGCGGCGCTGATGTTCTGAATGTGTTGACGTGCATTCAACATCTTTATGGTGGTGGCCATGGCTGCTCAGATGACAAGCTCGTGAACGAAGGGTTGTCGAGGCTACTACTGTGACAGTACATGATGGCCATGGTTCTATATAATTGCCGACTGTTGAATTACAACTTCGGCAGTGGGAAGACGAGATTAACAGTGCGCTGTGCCAAGCGCCTGGCCATTCCGCTTGGTGTTGAGGGTGGACCTTTTCTCTACAAAAGAGGCAAGGTGCGAGTGTGTTTGAGCAAGTTCCCCCACAATTACGGAGTTTTGCCGGGAGCAGACGAGGCCGCTGGTGTTCCGCCATGATGGTGTGAGACCATTTGATCGGCAGGCATTTTGCGGTTGAGCACGTTTCGGAATGTATGTATAGCGGCCAGACCCTTGAATCGACATGTCACTACAGCTGTTGAACTTCAATTGCGCCTCGTAAATTCACATCTCTGTCGATATCTGTGTGCTCTGCCTATCATCACGCCTGCCAGCGACTATACCACAACGTACACCACATCATGTCTCACAGTCACAGCTCGACCGCTAAGGTCATGGGCGCCAGCGAATGCCAGATGGAGGTACGTTGAAACCTCATAAAGGTCTATTGGACATGTAATTAACGATTGTAGATGCTCTGGAACTGGCGCATAGTCGACTCGTGCTTCCTCTCTGGCTCATGGCATGTAAAGAATAATGCAATGTTCGCTGCGTCCTGTATTGGTGCCGCTATGCTCGTTGTTGCTCTCGAATTCTTGCGACGCGTTAGCACCGAGTGGGACGCATATCTTCTACGCCAATTTCAGCGTCAATTGCGCATTCAGCAAGCAGCGCTCGCAGAGACACCACTATCGAATTGCTGCGACGGCCCCTCGTCCACTCTGGGAACTCAGTACGCCACATTTCGCGCCACTTCACTGCAACAACTTGCACGCGCTATCATCCATGGAGTTACTCTGGGTGTTGCGTACTTGCTCATGTTGATCGTCATGTCCTTCAACGGTTGGATCTTCATCTCGATTATACTTGGCGCTATCTTGGGCAAGTTCTTGTGCGACTGGATGGTCGTGAGGTTACCTTTCGAAGTCGTCTTCAGGGAGGAGAAGGATGTTAGGCGGTCGTCAGTCACAGCTGCCGGGCCTACTGGATGTTGTTCTTGAATTGAAATTAAAGCAAAATGATGGCGAGCGGGCGTGTTAGGCGTATGATACCCCAATTACGAATTAAGAATTGATTATAATCATCTATTCCTGAAATTCACAAGCGCAGAGTTCACGCGCATGAGTTTGTTCTACTTAGCTCCACAATGACTGGAAATGCTTAGTCATGGCAGAATGTTGAGAGCATTTGAGTAAGTGGCCAAAGACCAATTGCAATGGATCGATGCTCTATACTCTCTTGACAATTGGTATGCACAAGGTTCATGTCACCTGGCATACAGACTTCCCGTAAACGATGCAGTCTAAGGAATTTCAATAGTGTCATTCTTTCTCATCCGGCTAAGTTATTCATTCTATTTGAGCAGATTCTGACATATAATCTACTCATGCTTGTCAACCGAAACATCAGCTAACGCCAATTGTCAAACACATCTGGTGAGCGCCCCATGCTCAGAGCACCATGATGGCAGATTGTGTGCGTTTGTTTGAGCAGGTAACGTCCCGCTCACATGCTTGGTTGCATTCCTTCGACACTCGGCTTGACTGCACGGCACGATCGAGAACGTGTATGCTCCGGGACAACCACCCCTGACCGCTTGGCACGGATGAGCTCTTGGAGACCAAGCCGCCGAGGTATGATTGAATACACTGGCGGCAGTTGTATCGGAGCTTGTTAGAACGGAACGACTGCTCCGGGTTCAACCACTATTCCTGATAAATACAACATATGCAAACCAACCTACAAAGAACACGTCCCCCAAGAAGAAGCATACCTCTCTCTCTGAAGAACTTAATATTTTTGCTCAACATATTCTTTAATCTTTACTCGGTGTAGTTATACAAGTCCTGGTGAACAAAGTTTGCACCTCTCGCTAAGGACAACAACCACAAAAACGTAGCGGTAGATGGACTGAAATGCGCTTTTCACTGCCATAAGAGATATTGTACCAGTCTGAGTTGCAGTCCCAATCATTGTGTGTTCGTTTTGGTGGTAGTATGCATGTCTGTAGGGCTATTTATCAACAAGTTAGGCGGTGCCCCTGAACACGTAATCCCCAGTCGACTCCAGAGTGGACGGTGAATTAACAGAAACCAGCAAATTTGCGAATACACATCTGGAGATGCCGTAGTTTAGCATACTGCAGGCTATCCTTCGGCTGTATCGGCTGCCTCTTTACAGTCAAACAGCATAGCAAGGTAAAGGGACACGGTTGAGATTCCGTTACTTGATAGTTGGTTAAATTTATTTTGTATGTAGGAACCAGCAGATGTATTGACTGGATGTAGTCGTAAAGATGAACGTGCGAAGAACTTGAGAAACACTCATGGGGTGTGTTTCAAAATTTGTAATAACAAAACAACAAGAGACAGATTTTGAATGTGTTGGCGCAACCAAATTGTGTATAAAAACATCATAGATACGCCATGCGAACATCACCTTCAAGGGACTGTATAGAACATCTCTCAAACACCTGGGACAAAGAAGCAAAGTAACACAACGTTGTTTGTCTACTATTACTATTTCCTTCTATCGTTTATCCACGATAAGACAGCTATATTATCTTGCTACAGCTCGAAGAGTCTTAGTCTACCACACGTATTTGCTGAAAGGTAATTTCCAAGCGTTTCCTCAAGTCTTATATACTAATGAAACAATATTCCTGCCTATGCAGTGTATGTGTTCAGCTCTGTGGTGCCCACATTAAATAAACACTCGTTCTCTCAGGTGTAGCGCGGCACTAATGACCATTCTTTGCTGCTTCCCTCCATTTTCACGATTCTTCATCTGCAAAGTGTCTCCAGCATACAACACACCTCAGGATGCTTTGGTAACGCGATCATATTACGCACCAGCTGAACCGTCCGCGCTGACATTCATCTGTATCGAAGTCTTACTCAATCACCGTATAGCTTGAAAATTACACACTGTACGATCATACCACTTAGTAATTATTGACATGGCTGATATTCATCGCTGACATGAGGGCATTTGCAAAAGAACATCGAGCTGTAACTAATCGTTGTTCTCAGCGTCTACAGGGTTCAGCATGCAAAACAGGCGCATGGGAAAATTGAACAAAAGGTGTAGGGCATAAGTGCCAAGACTGCGAAGGGAGGGAGTCCAGATTTAGCATGATTCTGGTGTTACTACTTTGCTCTAGCAGAGGCCTATATTCTTGCTGCCCAGTCCCATCTAACTAACGCAAAGCGAGTTGCAACGAGAAAAGACCCGCCAATAAAGAAAGATGTCCCAGCCCATATATTGGCGTATTTGTAGTCACCATCATTCAATTGGATGAGCGCGCCGGCTAGGGGGGGTCCTGTAAAACTTGAGAATGAGACAATTGTGAACGCCATTCCCATTCGCACACCAGCCTTCTTCAAATCGGGAGTGCGACTTAATGACCCGATGACCGCAGGCCAGAGAGCCTGGACAACGGCACTGGCAGATCCATAGATCACTGCAAATGCGTACAGGCTTCCCACCGAGTGAATGCCGATCCATCCATACATCATGATACCACCAATGAAAGCAAAAGGGATCAGAGTGTTCAAGCTGCCAACCTTGTCTGCATAATATGTTGGCAGAAGCCGGAAGATGAATCCCATGCAGATCTGCACAAGCAGCAGGTTGATGGACTGCTCGTAGCTCACACCGAGAACATTGCGGCCATACGAACCAATGTAGAAGAAAGCAAAATACAAGCCCCAGAATGTGAAAAACATGCCAGCACAATACAAAGAATAAGGGGCTTCTTTAAAAGAATCCCAGTCGACGATTGGGCCGGTCCTACGAGGTGGCAAGCGTGTTCGGAACAGTGAAATAGTGATGATATTGAGAACCAACATGATGAAGCCAATGATCCGTATGGTCCATGCGAAGCCAATTTTTGGTAAGCATTGCTGCACAATGATTGGAAAAACAACACCTCCAGTGCAGGACCCCAATGCTGTGAAGCCTAGCGCAAACGCACGCCTCTTCACGAAGTAGGTTGACACCAATGCCATGGATGGGCAGAATTGCAAGCCGTTTGCGATGCCAAGGCAGACACCTTGTGATAAGAACAATTGCCAAAGCTTTGTCGATTCGGCCATGGTGAAGACGCCAACGAGCTGGAATACAGCACCAACAATGTAGACAGGCCGGAAGAGTCCTGCATCGGTCGCGCGGCCCGTGAATGTACCAATGCCAAACAGAAGAAACACCTGAATAGAACCAATCCATGAAATCGTCGATGACGCAATACCGAGCGTGTTTTCGTAATATGTCTGGTAAACGCCAAAGGACGTAAAAAACCCAAAGGTCGTAAAGATCGTGAGATGCGTACAGAAGACTTGGATCCAAGCAGCGATCCCTCCGTCTGGAGCTGGTCCTGGGTCGAAAGAGGCAGCGGATTTTCGCGAGAACACCTTCACGAGAGCTGGTTGAGGATATGGTGCTTTCTCTTGCTGCAGCATTTCAGGGCCTTCAGCTGCCTGCTCAATCTCGTCATCCCGCATACTTGGCCATGCTCTCAAGCCTCTTTCTCGATGTTCAATATCGTCGTTTGTCTCCGGTTCTTGAGCATTTTGCCCTGTGATGGTGATAGATGTCATTGTTTGGATGTGACATTAATGAGTGAAGCAACGCGACGAGGTGTGACGCATGGCAGAAACTGGACTGCTAGAGACTGCGGGTGCGTCGAGGAGTCACAACACGAGGGAAATATTGTTATTCCCGAGCTTTTCATCGACTAGCTGACAAAGATTTTTTTGTGATCGCAGGTGGCTGCGCTCATCCTTCCTATATCCGAGCGAGCGGGTCGTTTTACTGGAGTAGTGGCAGTCAATTGTGGGGAAGGTCAGTAACTCGGAAGGCCTGCCGGCTGCTAATTATCCGACAAGCATACGCCAACAACATGCCATCCCCACATTTTACCAGCGAATGAACCTGTAAAGTGATGTCGAAGCCGCACTTTGAGTGAAGCCTTTGAGCACTGATTTGTTGGTCCTCAGGAATTAGTACCATGCCTGAAGCAAGAGTAGTTGTCTAGTAAAAGGCCTTGATGCTTGGCTAGTAATAAGTAGTAGGGGAGGATGTTCGTCTGCCCCAAAACTAAGGTTGCAATACCCCTGTCCTTAGTTACCATCATACAAAATAACAGTTGAGAAGCTATGAGTTGCGGAAGTGCAGAGCATGGCTACTAAAGTTCTGTTTTGATGTGCCAGATGGCTAGAAGCATTATAGTGCTTGCAGCCTCACTACAGCCAACGTTGTGAGTTGAATCAAAATCCTCTAGACGGATAGTTCGAGACCTCACAATTCAACTGTTGTCACGGAGCAACTACGTCGATTTCCACAAACGTTCCGCAGCAGTCTAAGCATTCAGCCCAAAAGCCTAGCAAACCTCTAACGTCCATACGATGACGGCTGATATCCAGGTAACGCACTTATCTTTTTGCCGAGCCCTTCAGATTCCTCAAACGCCGAAATTACGTATTGAGAATAGAGGCATTATTTTCAACCTTACTGTTGGTATAACTGCAATTTGTACTGTGATAGCAGTACGATAAGACGTGTCACTTCTTGGCCCGATTGGGTATCGCGCGGGTCGAGCATGAGATAACGCTGCGGTGCATAAAGATACGACCACGACCAACATTGGAAGGACGAACCCAAGAATCTGAACCTACAACCGGCAAGCTAGTAGATCACCTAGACGTCACTGCTAGCCCTTGCCACGCAGGATATTCGCAGTATAGCTCTATGCAATCTACTCTCTGATCCATCAAGCTACTTTTCATCCCTATCTGCATCTTTGCGCACCGTAGACTAGCGTTCCGCGACATCTACGGGCAGTCGATTAACAGCGTCCATTATACCTTCCCGTTTCATGGGCGGGTATACCGACACTTACAGTGTGCTGGATTTGGCCTCGAATGTATACAGAGTGTTAGAACAAAAAGTGATACCACATTCTATCCCAGCGTTGATTGGTATAAATACCTTCTCAACACAGAGCTTCTTTGTGGTAGGTACGTTCCTCTCGCACAGAATGGATGATTAAAAGTTTAAATTTCGCAATTGTTCTGGCCAAATAGCCCCCCTGATAGCCATTTGTGCCCTCTTTCTCTTGTGGTCTATTCTAGTCTAGTCTAAGTTTCTCGTATCAAGTTCCATTCCGCTACTGTTCCTCCATCCGTCGCATTCGCACTATATTGATTTCCTTTCACACACAAGTGTGCAAACCGTCCGCTCCACACGCTCTCGCCCAAAGTAATGTTCGTCTGGTTCCCCACATACGTCCTGATGTCATATGCCGTCACGGGGTCCCAAGGAGCACTGACCTGCACCTCATCCGCAGCAACAATTACAATGTCATCACCTTCCATATTTGTGGAGAAAGGTGGCAACGATGAATTTGTAAAGTAAACTCCGAAGTGTGTGGGCGGCCGATTGCCCCAGTCCATCGTGATCTTGTTGACGGGGTAGAATGATGAGTTGCCAAGATCTACCGTGAGAAAGCTGGTGACATTGGAGAACTCCGGTTGCCACTTAGTACTTGCTGCGCCATCGATTGCCGCGATGGGAAATTGGCCCGGCTTGTTACCCTGAGGAGGCGGAAGAAGAGTACCGCACTGCAGAATGTTGCCAGCAACCGTAAGTGCCTCGCCTATGAGACGGTTGCGAATTACAAGAGGCTCCTCTCTAAGTTCGAACGTGGTGCTATTGCGACCGCTGCGGGTACCGACTGTGACGGGAATGGGCTGATTGAAGTATGTCGCATTTGCGGTGGAGAGCGTGTACTGTTCTCGAGGCAGGCGGACAAGAGTTGTGTGAGTCCTGTTAGATGTAGCATTGATTCCGTGCCCCATCCAATAGAACGTCCTGTAATCTAAGTATTCGATCTGTGGGGGCAACGAAGGGTCGATATCCAGTCTGTCGTAGTACAGACCCAGACCTAGGTACCCAAAGATGGCAACACGGTTCGTGCCACCCATACCTGTCAGGAAAGGAAACGCTGGATGGGTTCCTCCATTTGTTTCGACATTGTCAACTAATTGCTCAGAATACTGATACCACGGTGCCCGTACGTATGGTGAAGCCGAGTAGAGATTGTATGTGAAGCTAGAACACCCTGAGGGAGACACCTCGTTCGCGACAACTGCAAATGAAGAGTATGTCATTGCTGGTCCGTCAAGTGATTGCTTCGCGGCGTAGTAGTCCAGGTTTGATAAACTGTAGGGGTTTGGATAATGTAGCAAATCATCGACAAGAACGACATCTGCTTGTTTGACTTCTACTGATCCATTCATACCCGCATATTCCACAATGATCCTGGCATTCTCGTTGACAGGGAGTTGCATCTTAGCAGCCTTATCTGCCCAGCTATCATTGGGGCCCAACCCGAACCAAGTATTGAACTCGTTCGTTTCAAGGAAATGTCGTTGGATGAGAGCAGTAGTATAACCAGCATTGTTGACCTGGTTGGCGTATTCATCAGGGTCTGTGGCGTTCCAAAGCTCAAATGCCCCCGAAGTCTCATTGAAGTCCAGTACTTGTCCAAAGAAATGTGCAATAGCATTCGAGATGGGTAGCAGAGTGTTGTTGAAGTATTCTTGGTCTCCGGTGATGATCATATGGTTGTTGAACGCCAGGCTTATGTCACCATTCAGATGATATTCGTAATCGAAACAGGCACCGGTTCCCGTACAATTTCCAAAACGACCGCTAGTCCAAGGATAAACTGCACCACCAGATGTGAATCTTCCAGTCTGGTTCTTGCTCGATGTATACGCCGTCTCAACATTTCTTTTCGCTTGTTCGAAGTGCTCCACTCTATAGTTAATGATGTTCTGAGCGTGCTGCGGGTGTGAAACCTGAATACCAGGCGCTATCCATACGTCAGCGTCCCAGAAGATCATGCCTCCATAGCAGTCAGAGCCAAGACCACAGACTGGAACACTGTGAATGTTGAGCCGCGTATTATTCCCGGCTGTAGCTACGGCATTAGGCCCGACCATATTCGACAAGAGGTAGAATGGGTTTGTACGGGCCAGGATGTGGAGTTCCTTTATATTCGGATCGTTAGGAAGCGAACCATTCTCCAAGTGATAGTCATCTACTGAGTCCGGGGTAAGTATGGACTTCCACTCTTGAACATGCGAACGCAATAGCGAACGATAGCCCTCTTCAGCACCGGACCTGGAAGCGTTCTCTGCGGCAGCTTGTGGATCTGGGAAGGCATCGGTAGATGCAATGCCAACGAATTTGGTCAACTCAGTTGGCCGCCATGCTGTCAGCTCAACCTCGACGGACTGCGCAATAGTTGAACCGTTTCCCCCACCAAAAACATTTTCTCCAACCCGCTTGCGAGTGTTGAAGTCGACCCATTCGCTGCCACTCAGTGTTGAATAAACATAGGCCGTGACGTTGGTAATGTTTCCTGGTTGGACAGCAGACCAAATAATCGGTGAATCTTCCTCAAATTTCTTGTCGACGAAATCCGAACGAACCGCACAATCACCATCCAGTACATCATATACTGTAACGTTCATATCATGGGTCGCTGTGAGACGCAACTTGACAACTGCCTTGTTGACGTAGAGTTTGTGCACAAACAACTGGTAGTCCACATCAATGACTCCCTCGCCATATCCACCGGGCCTCCAATAGTACCGCCATGTCGCGAGTCCAGATTTCATGTCAAGGCTTGATGTGAAGTCCGTGATGTGATCTGGATTAACTGATGCATTCAGCATCTCTCCGTTCACTTCAACCTGGAGCCCACTCCAATGTGGAATGCCGGCTGCGAAGCTTTCCCAACCATACTGATACAACCAGGGGTAGTTTGAACCGTTTGTTCGAGGTTGACTATTCCAAAAGCCTGCGATTGTTGAGAAGGTCTGCCGTCTGTTGAAGAGCGGCCATCCGCTAATGACGTTGCCAGCTACCGGCTCGTCCACCTCAAAGAAAGGTCCTGCAGAGGCGACATTGATACCAAAGTATCCGTTGGCGAGAGTCAAACGGGATTGGTAATGGCCTTGGTCCAAATTATGTGTTGAAATTGTCCAGTTGTCGTCGTCCCATTGAACATCTTTGAATTGGTCCTGCTCACTACTACTGGAGCATAAGGCTAGGCGTGTTGTTGCTAAGAAAGCAACAAGAACTCGTCCTAATGACGCGAGCATATGACGAGTGGAGGTATAATTTCAGACCTGAAAGCCAGAGCATTTTGCGCCTACGCGCCACGGGTGCGCTACCTTATATGCCGTGAAGTAATGTGGATAGCCACGTGGATCCGTTCATACATTCGGCTTCAACGATTGTCACACACTGTGCTTCCGCTCGCTGCCCTTGCCTTTCATCGTACACCGCTTCGCCGCTAGGTCACCGGGCTGGCTTGGTCTCGTCGCTTCGTGATGCCGCTTATCAGTCCGGGGCACCACGGCTCCACTCACGCGCCACCCGTGTTCCACACATTTTCGATGCCAGTCTAGTACGCCTAAGATACAAGCGTGATGAAGGAGTGAGCATTCTGAAGTTCACCAGACGTGCGCGATGGAGACGAATGGGAGTACGAATTACGGAGTTTCCAAAAGCATCAAACTTAACTAGCAGTATGACGTCAGCGTGTGACACGATTCATGAGTGCGCTTTGGAAGGGCAGCGTGGGCGTCCAGTCACCACCTTTCACATGACCAGTCTATCGTTGCCGACCTCTAGTATTATCGTGAATTCCGAGCCCGACACATCAGAAGACGTGTTTGTGGCTAAGAGGCTGGAACAGTCATGTCTCGCCCTTTTCTCAGCACGCGGTATTGTTGCCCACTAGACATGCTCTTATGATTGTCCATTATATTGGCCGGTGCAATGAACGACTTCGGTATTGGCCTTTTGCCAATGCTTCCAGGCTATTCCCGTCACACACGCATAGCAATGCGCTATAGGAATCACAAGTCCCCAACGAGGCATGATCAAAGAAAGATTGGGCCCTATCTATAGAATAAATAAAGATTCAGTTTGGGCCCGAAACTTTTAGCCAGTTCCGCCCTGGCCGCATCTGCGAAGCCGTGGCTTTTGATCGGCAGTCATTTCTGATCGGTCTAGACTAGAGCATTTTCTTAGATCAGATTTGAGACATGGCAATTAGTGGCAATCTTCGAAACAAAAAGAAAATTAACGCCGCTCTATTAGAAATTTCAATCGCCATATAGTTTTGCCCTGCATATACTGAGAGAGAGAGAGAGAGTACTACTGCCTCGATGTAGTTACCTGAATTCGCGACGAGGGGAGGTCTGGCCAGCATGCGATATCAGCCTTCAAGCTAAGGTAACAGAAAGGTCGGCCTTGTTTGTTCGCTCACAATTATTCCTTGGAAAGACTTTGGAAAAGTCAAATTTGGGTTTAGAAAGGTTGCTGTTCCACGGCTTAGAGTACAAATATTCGCTATTTGGTGAGACATCCGATTGGACTAGAGCAGCCGAAAGGGTGCCTCCAGGGGTACCACAGCTTGGTACGAGGATGTGATCTTGCATTATCGGAGGCTATCCGAGAACTGTTGGATTGTTGGAAAAAAGCACTTATCCCTACGCCTGTTCTCGTGTTAAAGACCAACAGTACGCTGGCCACGTCGCTGAAGCATGCGACATTGCCAATCAATACTGCTCTTTGCGACTTTGATTTTTTCAAAGACATTACAGCCTATTGACTGTGTCGTTAGAAAGGTTGATGGTGGTCAGCTTGGTGGAGCCATTAAGACCTAAGGACCTTTGTCACCACGTGAACGGTGTCGATAAAGACAGCTGATCAACAAATGTATTGTATTTGTTCTGTGTTACATGCGGAAACGAAAAGTTGGATATGATCTTTTGCAATACTCTGCTTAAATAGGGTATACATTATACGAATGAATGTACAGAGGACGGATAGAGATAAGGATCGCCAGTCCAAAACATAGTAAGTGATGGACCCTCCTTATAACTCACCTATAAACACCAATAGACTGTCAGCAGCTTCCCGACACATGCATCTATTCCAAATGCAGAAATGGGCATTGCAGATAGGCAGTTACCGATATTATCAACGACATTATAATAAGAGGTACATTCATAAGCAGCTCCAAAGGTGGTGATTGGGTGTCCGACTTAGAAGATACGACAAGTGACAGTACATATGTATGTTAGTCCTATCGTCATTGTCGATTTTGCCCCATCCTAAAGAAACGATCGTCTGTGCGCCATTCTAGAATGGACACTCACCCAACGACAATATCAGCACTACACATCTACAATACTACTGCCATATGACAAGTTTCTATGGACAAACTTCCGGAAGAGTTAATCGCACAGATTGTTTCGCATGTCGAGCAACAGTACGGTCTCGCTGGATTTTGCCGCGTGAACCGACGCATGAACCGTATCGCCACTCCAGTCCTTTACGAACGGTATCAGACTAGCCACAGCAGCATCACAAATCGTTATCTGACCACTCTGATTCGACGTCCGGACCTAGCAGCTCATGTCAAATCACTGCAATGGGACTATAGTACACTCCCAAAGCACCGGATCTCTGTCTTCGACTCAAACGACCTTCAGGATACTCTTCGTGCATGCGATTATCCCGTTTCAACCTTCGCGACTCGATGCGCAGAAGCCATCGAATACGGTCGAGGGAATGGCGAGCTCGCGGATGCATTCTTCACGACTGCGCTCCTGCATACGCCGAGCTTGCAAGAAATCGAGGTCGTCGACAAATGGTACGGCGACGATGTCAGAAGTACCAGGAGATGGATCGACCCAATCCGAATGAGGGTACCACATGCATTCCGCCATTTGAAGTCGGCGAGTGTCACAATGGCATGCATGCGATTTGACGATGTCAGTATCTTAATGCGTTTGCCATCCCTTCGGACACTTCAACTATGCAATCTTGTTGAGCCTGAGGTGCGTACTGTGGGCTTAGGCATCCCACCTCGACCCTTCTCCAACGTCGATGACTTGAACTTTCGGTCCTGTCGCCTCAACTGGGACACGATAGCTTGGATGATAGCTCCATGTAAGACTTTGCGACGGTTCTCCTATGTGAGCTTCAATCTAGCATTGTTGCGCCTCTCAAGTCCTAAAGACTTGCAAGAGCTCAAAAAAACGCTCGACAAGCACGCAGGTACCCTTGAGTACATCGATATCGAAGTCGACATCTTAGTCTCCAGCGGCGACGACCCTGGTGAAATCGGCTCTTTCGCTGCATACTCCCAGCTTAAGCACCAACGCGTATGGCTGAATCCTTTCAAACCATATCGAGAACTGGGCTTGCTTACACCATAACGCGGAGAGAATACACCACCAGCTCTATCTTCAAGAGACTGACCATGACGTCATTTGCAGATGTAAGCGCAACACCTGAGACCTTATCTCACCTCACGAAAGCTTGATCAATACCACAACCAAGAGAAACGTTAAGCGCCAAACACCATCATGGCCGCCTTCAAATTGCGCCTCCCGCGACCTTTTGTTGACATCCCACGAGTAGCCCTGACGTATTCCTTCGCAACTCCCATCGAGCCACTCAAGAATCTCACCACCTACCTAACCCAACATTCGCAGACCAAAATACCTGACCTTTGGATCAAGCATGAAGACACCAACAGCGCTCTTGCCTATGGCGGCAACAAAGTGCGCAAGCTTGAATACGTAATGGCAGATGCAATCGCTAAGAAGGCGACACATCTCGTCACCGTCGGCGGCGTGCAGAGCAATAGCCAGCGCCAAGTTGCAGCAGCAGGGAATCGGGTTGGGATGGATACCGTTCTGACACCGGATCCAAAAATCGGAAATCCGTCAAAAGACGACCGGGGTTCTTATGATAGCGCAGGGAATGTGCAGATCGATGCGGTACTGGGGACAGAATGGAAGCCCTCCACACCGGAAGATGCAAAGGAAGCAAATAAGGAAGGCGGTGATGGATTGGCGTATGAAGTTGCTGCAAGGCGAGAGATGGAGAAGATCAAGGCTGAGGGTGGAACCCCGTACTTCATTCCTTCAGGTGCAAGCTTGCATTTGCTAGGTGGCCTTGGGTTTGCAAGGTGGGCTTTCGAGTTGGAGGATCAGGAGAGGGAGTTGGGAGTGAGGTTTGACGCGATTGTGGTGTCGACGGCGAGTGGAAGCACGTTGGGTGGGATGGTGGCTGGTTTCAAGTTGAGTAGTAAGGAAAACAAGACTGAGACTGGGACTGAAACAAAGAAACGGCGCCTTATCGGTATCCAGGCTACGAGCTGTGATCTCGAAGAGACATCAAGATTGGTTATGGTATCAGGCAGGAATACAGCAAAGTTGATTGGGTTGCAAGAAGACGATATCAAAGAAGAAGATTTCGAGCTCGACGGACGATATAATGCTGGATTATATGGCCACCTCAACGAAGAAACCACCGGTGCTATAAAACTGCTGGCAAAAAAGGAGGGCATTCTTACCGATCCAGTCTACACAGGTAAAGCAATGGCCGGCCTACTCGGCCTAGCACAAGAAGGAGCATTTGGTGAGGCGAAGAATGTCTTGTTTGTACATACAGGAGGCACACCGGTACTATCGGCGTATCCATCCCTACGTTGAAGGATCGCCTCGATTTTCCCTACTCAAGCGTCGCTCTTACATTTTTATTTCAAACACATTTGTACAACTCCGGTTTCTTACCACTTCAATACAGTCCTGATGGCAGCAGCCAACACCTTCCCCTCCGCCGCGTGCGTTGCAGCGTTAGGATGGTAATCACAACCCACATCACTCCCTTGTGTCGGCCAATCGACAAAATGCGCCTTAGCACCCAATTGCTTCACGGCATCTTGCACCGCCTTTGTCTGGTTCGTCTTCTGCGCATCCGCCGCCGTTGGATAATAATCACTGAGCATTGGGCTGTTAAGCAGGAAGAACTGTGCTGCTGGGTAACGGCTCTGGATCTGCTTGACAAATTTGACAACTCCGGCTGTGAAGACAGATGGCCTGAGAACTTCACGTGCAGCATACTGCTGGCCAGAAGCGTCGTAGCCAAGGTAGCTCCAGTCATTGGTACCCAAATTGATGACTACGGCGCTGGGCTTCCATGACGAGGGGAAAGGGTAGCTACCACTAGCATCATTGGCACCGTAACGAGTGTAAAGCTCAGGGATCAGGGGACTGGTGTCTATAGTACCCGTAGCGATGTTGCGAACGAGGCCTTTACCACTCCAGGCGATTACGTTGTAATCCGCACCAAGGGATGTTGCTGCCAGGACACCGTATGTTTTTGGGTTGTCAGTCACGGCAGCGTTGTTGGTGCATGGGTTTGTTCCGTCAAGCCCGTAGCCTACGGTAATAGAATCGCCAATGATCTCGATTTGGCGTGACGGAGCCTTCTCTGCGATGAAGGTGCCATCGGTGGTGACAGTGCTGATAGATACCGTGCCCAGAGCAGTCTCAGAACGTCTTCGTAAGACAACACTGTGGGTGCCTTTTGCAAGTCTGGGAATGGAAATAGTAGTGTTGACGACTTTTGCGATCTCTGTAGGCGCTTTTCCGTCCACGGTCAAGTCAAAACTGTTGTCACCAACTATATTGGCTAGATTGATGGTGGCAGAGGTTCCCTTGAATGTGAAGGAAACGCCCGTACCTGGCCAAGTGAGCTCCTTGGTCGCTGGATTGACTCGACCCAAGAATCGGTATCCGGCGTTGGCAGCTGGCGCTGGTGCGCTAGCGACAAGGCCAGCAAAGAACAAAAGTGGCACAAACATTGTAAATGATGAATTCCGAAGTGAAAGGCGACCGAAGTACGTTGACCAGGCCGTTATGAACACCGATAGTAATGGCAGCTCAGAGCTTTAGTAAGATGGACTTCTTATTTGTGAGTCGTCAGATCGCGAGGTAGCCAACATGGTCGGGTTTTCCGTATAGCAAATCATAGTACCAGCAATATGGAGAAATTAGTGTTCGTAGTGAGGTTCATACGAACTCCACAACTGCGGAGAACCGGCTAATGAATTACACTTCTGCTGCGCGGTAATTGTTCTATGGGTGCTTCTGATTGGCTGCGTTAGATTGCGTTCGGTGCAAAGGATAGAAAGATCTGCCTAGTTCGAGGAACGGCGTACTTTGTGTGTGTTAGATGCGGAGTGTTCGCTCCGTTGTCAATTTGGCCAAGATTGTACCCTTCTGCAACATATAGGTCAACCCATTGTTGGGCGCATGGAGGCAAGATGAAGCCGCACTCTTATATTAAGGTGGGGAGGAGCAATGGGCAGTCGTATCCGTCCGTATTTCTAAGCTAGCATGGACTTGCGTTCGCGACAGGAAAGAACATACAGCCCCTGATCTATGAGCGTAGATCATGTGGTATATAGTACATTGCAGCTGGGCCTATTGGCTTTGGCAGAACAGTTGTCAGTGCATTGACGATTTGACATCTCATTGAGTCAACATCTTCCTTGTAGCACCCTCCATCCAGAGCTTCGTGTACCACTTATGCGCTAACTGGAAATTCCACGGAAGCGGCTCCATATCTTTACCCTCAGGCGTTGTGTTCACGAAAACACTCTTCAAGTGGAACGTTGCAGTATCCCTTGCCTCATCGGTTGAGACTTCCATCGAGAAGAGTCCATCAGAGGCGCGATGATCCTTGTTTAACGGCGAGTCACCGCAACGTACGATAACCTACGAAGGTTAGCAATTCTGTTTGGAACAAATTGGTGTTTAAACCTCCACGCGTACCTTGTTTTTCTCGTGTTCGACGACTTCGAAGTGGTCTGTAATCTTCTCGCCAACAGGGTATTCACTCTTCTCAAGCTGCTTGATGTCCCACAGATGGTCTTCCCTCCCTGGTAGCGCGCGATACTTCCTCTCCAGGTACCTCCTCTGCACCCTGAATCCTATTCCACTCCAGATTCCTCTACAGAAGTCTGTAGTAAGACGCTCAACGGGTACCTTTTCTCCTTCTTTCAGTCCATATCTCTCTCTAAACTTTTGCAGCGGAAGCGTCTTGACCGCGTGATCGATGCAAATTGGAGGATTCTTCAGCGGATTGTGTTTCGTAGCGGTGGGAGTAAGCAGATCTGAGGAGCTGGCGTCATATGGCACAAAAGATGTGTTACGGGTGTAGAAACTGAAGGCGGAGTAGCCGAGCAATGCATTTGCGCCTGCAGCACCCACGAGGCCGAGAACGACGCCAAAAAGGCGTTTTGAGCCAGATATGCGCTTGAACTCTGGAGGTGGAGAGATTGTGTTCATTTTGACGACAATTGAGGTGGGGTGATAAGGTGAGGGAGCTTTAATCGCGTGCTCGTCTCGAGAGCGTTGGTGTTGAGTTTTGGTGGGTCCTGATAGCTGCCAGAGCTTGGGCCGCTCGGTCGGCATCTAGAGGGATAATGAGTTTGGTTTGGAATGTAAGAATACAGTAAGCCGAAGCTTTTCGGTATATGAAATCAGAAGCCGATATTAACGAAAATCATGAGGTGTTCTGACAGAAACTGCAATATGATATGTTATGATTTTAAGTCAATGAGCTCCTAGTTCCTAAACAACATCAAGCCTGCCTCCTCAGCATTTTCCTCGCTCTCAGCCTCACTCTCTACATCTTCCTCACCAAGCCTCAATCGCTTGCCAAATAAGCTTCCAAACAACTCATCTCTTTGTCTCTCTCCCCACTCTCCCCGCTCTTCAGGTGCCATAAAGTTTTGTAGTTTTTCTTGGACTGTGTACCGTAACCGCCTGCCCTTACTTGCCTTTGTATCGACCACTTTCTTTGTCTTGGCTTCCCTCGCTACCTGCCATGGCGCCTGCACCACGAACTCAGATGTTCCATTGGCGTTTACATCAGCAGAACGTTGCTCCAGCAGCTCCTTGAGAAGAAGTCCGTAGAAATCAGCGTCATCGTAAATTGCAGCGTCTGGTTGTGCAGCCTTGTGGGCAGATTGGAGTGGCGCGCAGGAGCGTGGTGTTTGTGTGCGAGTGACAAGGTGTGATGATGTCAATTGGGAGTCGAGCACCTCAGTGAGTGTTTGTTGCGCTGAGGCGTTGAGGCGCGCTTTATTGTTTGTGACGGCGGTGGCTTTAGTCTTGTTCGACCAACGCTCAAGAACAGTCTTCCTGTATGGCAGAGATGACTTCTCTGTACTGCGAATTGAGGACCAGATATCGGCTGAAGAGGTATTGGCGTCAAAAGTCGTACGCTTCCGTTTCTCACCGGTTCGTGACTCTTCCAGCGAGATGCGAAGATCAGTGAGGTTGTTGAGCAGGGTGAGTGCAGCGGCTTCGGCGGCTGATACGGATGCATCTGGCGCCGCCTCTTCTTTGTACATTTCGGCAGCCATTGAGTTGGTCGATATCAAAGCCTTCTGCAGCCGAATACGCGTATTCAGAAGAGTATCGAATGTCTTGCGCTGCGTCTTCACAGCCTGACCCTTTGCAACGTCTGACTGCGCACCAGCGGCAAGTGTAGAGGTTAGAGACTTGGCATCCCTCATGAGGTCGCGCACAGCGGATGCACCAGACTTTGTGTCGTCGCCAGATTCGTCGTCTTCTCCCGAATCTTCCTGCGGTGTTTCCTCATCGCTACCTTCCTTCTCTTCTTCTTCATCTTCCATATCTACGTCTTCGCTGTTTATATCCTCGTCTTCCTCCGAACCTGAATCGCCTTCTCCATCGATCAGAGCGTTGAGACCCTCTGAGAATTCCGCTTCTTCGTTGCTGTCATCACTCGCATTGTCGCTATCCTCCTCATCAAAGCCTTTTGAAAATGGATCATCGCTGTCGCTATTCTCGAGGTCCTGACGGGTGACACCTTTTCCTGCATATTGCTTGCCTAATGGTATAGTTTCCTTCTTTCGCAATTTGCTCTTGCCGACATTGATGTAGTGTTCGCGCCCTGCGTTCGCATCCTCCTCAATGTCCGAAAGATCGGCATCAGAGCGCTCATCTTCGCTCGAACTCGGTGCAGGATCAAGTAGTGACTCAGGGTCGAAATCTGCGGTGTATTAATAATAAGTCACATCATTGAATAGCATACAACCAACCTCGAATCTTTGATTTACCCATTTTGCACAATCGTGGATGTTGCGACCGCTGGCGTGCAAGAGCAAAGTTTCGTTATACGGCCCCACTAAAAAGTTGGAAGTTGCGCATCAATCTTTCTCCACCGCCGAGGCGTGTCACCTCCGAGAACGCCGCAATCATGTCGACACGTCGGGATGATAAACTCACGCTTATTTTCAACGTTGCGTTACTTGCAGCATGAGAATCCTTTGGTGAGTTCATGTTACTCTGTGAAGGGGGTTCGTATCTAAGTACATTTTAAGGGTCTCCCGCGCTCTGGTGCACCTCCACAGCTACCGCGGATGCAGCGTGGTCTGCCACAGCGACGAAGCATAGAAAATGTCAAGAAAGTGATTGCTGTATCATCAGCGAAAGGCGGTGTTGGAAAGAGCACAGTTGCTGGTTTGTTACGCATACATGCGTGAAGATAAAGCTATCGCTCACATGATTCAGTCAACCTTGCCCTGAGCTTCGCACGTCGTGGCTACAGAGCCGGCATTCTTGACACCGATATCTTCGGCCCATCAATACCGACTCTCTTGAATCTGTCTGGGGAGCCACGCCTATCATCCAGTCAGTTCATGTGTCGGTTCTACAGCGTACTTTTCGTCTGATAATGGGCAGACAACCAACTGATACCACTATCAAACTATGGCTTGAAGTCAATGTCAATGGGCTACCTCATTCCAGAGTCCTCGCCTGTGGCGTGGCGTGGACTAATGGTGATGAAAGCACTACAACAGCTACTTCACGAAGTAGAGTGGGGCGGCTTGGACGTTCTTGTGCTGGACATGCCGCCAGGCACAGGTGATGTGCAGCTCACCATCACGCAACAGCTGAATCTGGACGGTGCACTCATTGTGTCAACCCCACAAGACCTGTCACTCAAGGATGCTGTGAAAGGCGTGGAGCTATTCAAGAAAGTCAATGTGAACATGCTTGGTCTGGTCTGCAATATGGCAGGATTCAAATGCCCTGGCTGTGGCTCTGTCCATGAGGTTTTTGGTAATATGAGCAAGATCAGGGATATGTGCTCAAAATACGACCTGAAGATGCTGGGGGAGCTTCCCTTACATGCTAGCATCAGCGACGATGCAGACCGCGGAAAGCCTACCGTTGTGGCAGAGCCGGATAGCGATAGAGCCACAACATTCCTAAATATTGCTCGCGAGGTAGAATCGGCAATTGGTCTCAGTGGATGACAGAACTGTCACAACTGGGATCGTCTTGAGCGGTTGCTGACACAGCACGAATCGAGATAAATGGTAAAGATTTTCGGAGTAAGCATTGCAGACCAGGAACACTGCCTGCCTGTTACTAAAGTTGGTGTACAGCTAATCGATGATTGGGCTAGGTAAGCCGTACCACACTCAGCCTGTCAGCCTTGCTCCACAAAAACTCTAGTCCAAACTTAATCTGCAAAGGTGCAACCACTTACTTCATGTGGTGCATCCCACTACTGCATATCCCATTTTCGTTTAAAGAGTCGTTTCTCATCCATCCGCCTTATCGCTGCGTTCTTACAGTCCTTCCTCTTTCATAAGGCGCTATGGTGGTGCAAAGAACCCTTACAGGCTATCGCAAGGTTCGACACGATGCAAATTTGGACGAAGATACCGATGATATTGGACTTCTTCAATACCAGAGGTAGGGGATGATTATAGGGCAGTTTGCAAAAATGGTAACAAGACTGTAATAGAAATTCAGATCAGCATCTAGACGATGTTATGGAAAACATCCGGTTCCAGACCCCATTAGAACGCTTTCACTCTTTGTCTTCAGATGGATCAGCGCGTACTTTGTATAAAAAGAGTGCTCGTGCCACATCGAAATTACCAGCCCACGACTTCCAGCGTCCAGTCCGGCATCATTTTCTCTCGGGTTGGCGCGCTGGAGTGCTTGCCGCGCTTATCGGTACCACCTCGGTTTTTATCTTCAATGTAGTCATAACCATATGTGTTTTATCTGGAGTTTGGTCCAGCACTGAAGGCGCAGTAGGCCGCTTCTATCAAGGTAACTGCGATACAACAAGACGGTTAAACGTTTGGATCCATCTCCTTGTCAACATTCTCAGCACACTTCTTCTTGGCGCAAGCAACTACTGCATGCAGGTTCTCAGTGCTCCCACTCGAGATGAGCTGGTGCGTGCACATGCGCAGCAAGTCTGGCTTCATATTGGCGTACCAAGTCTGCGCAACCTTCGGTACATTGCGCGGAGTCGAGCAACTCTATGGACTGTACTGTTCTTCTCGTCAGTTCCTCTCCATCTGTTGTTTAATTCAGTCGCTTTCACTACCTTACAAGCCAATGAGTATGTGGTCATTCCAACCACAGAGGACTGGCTACGTGGCGCACCATACGGTACCTCTGGCTTTATCGACATGGATTTCAACAGTACAAAAGACGCTGTTTCCAAGATCGACAACTACAGATTGGACGCAACCGGAGTCGACAACTCATTTGTCATCAATGGCACCAAGTACCAAAAACTTAGCGCGGAAGAATGCTTCGACACTTATAAAGGCCAGTATATGTCAGGACACGGAAATGTGTATATCGTTCAGGAAGGCCCAACGATTTGGAGAAATCTGACCTCTTGGTGGCCAGAGTTCCATTCGAACAATACATTCGCATGGACCAGGGACTCGAAAGATCGAGGAATCACCGACAGAGAGCGATCCTTGACTTCAGGCGCCACCCTTCCATTCTTAAGCAAACCTGACTTCTATCAATCCAACGGCTGGCGATGTCCTTCTCATACCCCAAAAACTTGCAATACCGACAATCCCTATGAAATACCACAGAACAAATCAGAATGGCGACCATACGAAGTGTCCATAAAATACTGTTTCGCTGAGGTCGTGCCGGAGCGCTGCAACTTGCTCTTCAGCACGCCGATTGCTATTCTTGTCTTACTATCTAACATCGCTAAGGCTATCTGTATTGTACTAACCCTTCACAAATACCGAAGACACTCGCCACTTGTCACGCTAGGAGACGCAATAGCACACTTTCTCGATCACCCGGATCCGCAGACGAAGGATCGATGTTTATTTTCGAGACGTCTCGTGGAAGCCCAATGGACATGGGAGCGCTGTCATGGCGCAAAGAAAGATGAGCTTGGAGTTGCTCCTGAGCAATACAATCCCAAACGCCAACGCTGGCAAACCGCTCCTAGTGGACGCAGGTGGGCTGCAACTTATATATCGCAAGTACCCAGCTTGCTTAATTCAGGCCTTTAGCTAATACGTGACCCAGCTTTACTATCGCTATACTTCTCGGCATCATTTGTATGGGGCGTTCGCTTGCCGGAATGCCTACAGATCCAAGGAAGCTCTGGAACATTGGCTTTGGCACCATTACCGGAAACAATCTCATGAAGCTAGACACCAACCTGACTGGAGGTATCTTGATTGCGAACATTCCACAGGTTTTGTTGTCGTACTTGTATCTTGCTTTCAACGCACTCTATACCAATATGTTCGTTGCCCAGGAGTGGTCGACCTACTTCCATGAACGCAAGCCACTTCGCGTCACTTTACCGGTTGGCCGACAGCGTGATACCTACTGGCTTCATGTACCCTTTCGTTACGCCATTCCTATGCAAATCCTTTCAGGTCTATTCCATTGGCTCACGTCCCAGAGTATCTTTCTTGTTAGCATATTTATATTAGAGCCGCGTACACGTAGTATTTCACGTCAGATATCGACATGTGGATTTTCGCCCGTCGCGATTATCCTAGCTACTTCCCTGGGGATTGTTATTGCTATGGGCGGTCTCGGTATTGGAAGGTGCAAATTTGCAGGTGCAATGCCCGTAGCGGCTAGTTGCTCTGCAGCTATCAGTGCGGCTTGTCACCCGTCACCTGAGGATTTAAATGCAAGTGTGCTACCCGTAAAGTGGGGGGCTATAGCACATGGGAAACGAGGAAACAATGGTGAAGAGCCAGTAGGTCACTGTACGTTCTCAAGTCTGCTAGTGGAGGAACCTATACCCGGGCGCTTATATGCCTAATGTTCTATACCCCTACTGTATCAAATGAGCATGCTTTTGAGCCTCAACCCATATTTAAGTCTCCATCTGTTTCTCCGAGGTACAGCACACTCTGGTTCGTCTCCTGGGTTGAAGGTGCAACATCGAGTCCAGGGTTTCCCGCGAAGAAATTCACCGGCTTCAGTCCGACTGTCATCTTCTCACATGGCATCACTGGCCAGTCCTCAATCCTTGGATTATGCGTCGATCCAAACGTATGCCACACCACAATGTCTTCGTTCCTTACCCTAGAGTTCTCCTCATCGTTAGCCCTCTTTTCAATAGCGCTCGCAATGCCTTCACCACCCATCGACTGCATTGTGTATCTCCCAGACGGAAACATCTCATCCTCGCGATATCTGGTCACCCACATGGCATACTTCGCATACTCTGAGCGCTTAGCATGGAAGGAAGAAGGGTGCGCGAGCAGCATCTGACTATATGAAGGAAGTATTTTGAAGCCCATGGGTGTCTGGGTCACGGGGTTAATCCTCGCTTCATTTACAATCTTGAAGGTGCGGTTTTTGGTGACATCAAGGTCGAACCCGCCTTCCTTCTCGATATAATTGGATCGTGTTTCATAACCAACACCGAAGGGATTTTGTACGTTCGGGTTGTCCAGAGGCATTGGATACGATTCCTCGATCATTACAGAGTTCTTGTGCCCGTCAATCGCAGGGTCAATACGCAGACAAAACAAATGCTGGTGATAGGGTGCAAGCACGCCTGGCCCAACTATAGTGCCATATGGTGGTTTGGGCTCGTCAAGAGCGATAGGTACTGTGGAGAGAATGCCGGTTGCGCGAACTTCGTAATTTATGGAAGCGTCCTGGCCGAAATGGAAGGCGAAGATGTACTCGTAGTTGCTGACTGTGATAATGGTTTGCAATACCATGATGCGTGAGCGTGTTACAACAGCGTGGTTGGTGCGAAAATTGGTATGCTTCCATAAGATGCCGTCGTCTTGTTCGTGAAGGCAGACTACGTTGGGTAGCTTCAGGGGAAGACCGGAAGAGGTATTGTGCCAACCGTCAAAGTATTTGATTGTACCTGGTAATCTTATTATTAGCAAGACCTGGGTACGAGGTTATGGCATGCCTTGCCGAGACAGTCGCATCCTAGGCGCAGGTTGTTTGCATTGACGCCGGCACCATCATTGCCCAAGTCGAAGGCAGCTTTCCGCGGATATGGAGCTCGTGGATCCCCATATGGAACAAACATCTCAGCCAACGACAAACGATAGAACAGGTTACGGCCATCATATCGAATGTCATGTAGAGTTAACCCTTCCCGGTAGTTGAATCCTACCCTGAATGTCCAATTCTCCCATGTCACTTGACGTTCATTGACCTGAAATGACGGCCCTTCTGGTTGGATGACCCGATATGGCTTTGTCGTGGTTCGAGGGCTTGGTCGTAAATCAGGATGATACTCGCTGGCATCGGTAGGATGGATCTTGCGTCGATCAAATGCCCGGGGATTATTGTTAATCTTTTCATTGGTGAAAGAAGGCAAGTGGTAGACCTTAGTAACTTCAAGATCCTCTGATACTTCGGCACAAAGATCAAGAGGATAAGCGTAGTAGTTGGCATCTGGATGTTCTACAAGACGGAGGTAAAACCAACACTGGGCTTTAAATTAGTAGTGACGATTTTCAACTCAGAAAAAGAGGGCGAGGGTTGGAGCTTACCATGGTGATACGCCGCGACATGTCATTTGAGCCGTCAGTAGCGTATGCCCATGGTTCGACAATGACGGAGGCTTCAGGTGACAGATCTAGTTTCTGGATTTCAGTCTGGACTTGTGCGCTGTTCATGCATGCCTCTTCGACATCTTTCATGTAGGAAGAATCAATATAGGAATGCTTGCCCTCAAGGTGGGTTTGCTTGCAGGCCAACTCATTGTCAAGGTCAATGATAAGTTCTAGCAGATCATTCGTACCGTGGTCATTTTGGATGAGGATCTCCACACGAGCGCATCGATTAGGGTAGGGGGATGTCTCATTCTTTTCATGCTCACGTTCGAGATATGTTGTTAGCTCATCTTTCTGGGGTTCCTTCAAGGTGATCACCCTGAAGTTTAAATCTCGAGCCTCAAACAACGACCGGACTATTCTCGATGCCTAATTCAATATTAGCGGCAAAAACGGCTCGTGGTCTGATCATGCCCGACCTTTGTGATCTCGTGGGATGTCAGTGGGTCAAGCGGATGCGTCGTAGACGGCATCTTAGTGAGCTTAGAAAGCGCTGTGGACCTGGAAGTGCGTGGAATTACTATGAGAAGCTATGCAGTGTAAGTTTCTCTGAATCGCAAGAGGTGCATCTCTTTTATAGGCCACAGCGGTCTTTGATAGCTTCGATAGAGCGCGCACTGTTATTGGTTGGCACCTGCATTGGAGCTTAGCGTTGCATTCGTCGCCTACACCTACCTTTGGAGGTTCGCCCCTCGGTCATCATCACCTCCAAAGGTAACCCGGAGAGGAGTTTTGGTCGGTGAATTGACACAATCGCAATGCATTGTCGCCCACGACGTAATTTACGTAACGCATATTCCTGTATCACCATGGTCGACACTCATTGTGACGCTTTGGTTTGCCAGAAACGTCAATGGTCAATTCATCGACCGACTTTTTTATTATTCAAGTTTACCAGTTTGTAGAAGCTGTTTCTCAACACATTGTTCAGAAAATGGAATGGCTGGTGAACGGGTTTTTGACATCCTTGTGGGTGCTGTACATGGACTAAGAAAGGGGACAGATGCTCGGACACCAAATATGTAAGCCAAATGAGACTTGTTCGAACAGATGGCGGAAGCACACATATAAAGTCTTTCCAAGAACATTTGTTTCTACTAGAAGAACTGCAACGAAATTTATGCTACCGATCGAAGCTTTGTAATCGACGTACTTCTCATTCTCGACAGCTTCTGCACTGCTGTCCGCCTTCCGCAAACCTCAAATATCGACTTTCCGGTCACCGATATCTCAAACGCAAACATCAATGTCTCTTGGGCCTAATAAAAAGTGGGCACACCGTGCGCGATGGGTGCATTCCAGAGCTCAACTTTCTTCTTCGCTGCAATACCCTTGTTATAAACGTCCCGAATTCAATCAGGCTCAGGACTCCTATCGCTGCGTCAATAACAGTTCCAGCTTTCTTACGTGTTGAAGGTTCAGTATACAGCTGAGTTACTAATTGCTGGGCAATCGACGGGTTACCGGACGAAGCCACAGATACGCTACTCATGACCATGGAAGTCAAAACAGAGTAAGATGCTATCAGTGGGCCTGAGGTGGATGTTGCGGAAACTGACCTAATGGGAGTAGTCAGCTGTCTTATAATGAAGCACTGTGCTATCTTGTTCACTCTAAGAGTTACTTCCGCCACAGCACGATATTTCTCAAAAACTGTTACATCGCCCAACATTATGACTTGACCTGTGGTTTTCTGCGTAGTTAACTAAACTATCAGCCCTAAGGATTCAGGCTTTCACGTCAATGTTCCGGTTTGCAACTGCTCTCATTGTATGAACGAAGGTTCGACACGTGCCTGTGCCCCAGTAGCTACTTTTGCGGGGTTCAATATGTGTACCCAGTGTTTGTAAGGTGTAGCCCGTTGTTCAAGCAAATGTCTCTTATAGAAATTCAAGTAGTTGGCGCAAAAGACAAGCTTTCTTGACTTTCGATATTGCATACTGAGGATGGTACGAGCTTTACAGTATCCTGAAAGGATGAATGTGGTTTAAAACGACAGATCTACCCACATCGGATGGTCGTTTATTCTAAGGGCGTGAAGTGCTGAACTGTAACATTCCCTTTACAACACTGTAGCCTCTAATAGTGGATATAGAATCTATCTTATGGTGTATGATTGGCTCAAAGCGTGCCTTTATGCGGAATGCTCTCCAATAGCACTTAAGGCAGTGGCACCAAAGGCTCAGAGTTCATTCTTGGTGTTATAAAATACTGAAAAACTCTCATGTTTGACAAACTCAACCCTTTCCTAGTATCTCAAGGTCTTATCTCGACAATAGGACCTTCGTAAGTCTTCTTGGCCCAGAAAAGATAGTACACAGTGCTCAACAACGCGATACTACCCGTCACCAGTATTGACCAATTCATATTCGCAGGGGTGACGTCCTTAAAGCTGGGCCAGAAGCTGAAGAAGAACACAAAAGCAAGATATGAACAAGCAAAAGCATTATTTGTGATCCCCAACGCACCTGGGATTCTCCAAGGACCCCAAATTGCGCGGACCATGCCATCGGCAGTGACAGGTGGTGTTCTGTGATCGAACGCTGCGCTATTAGGGAGAATAGCGCCGGTGCAGCGACGATATAAGAGGAGGCAAGATGTAAGCAGGTAAGACGAAAAGAGTCCGGCAATGGACACTGATATCACACCATTGAACGCGGTGGTCGATCCTATATTGATAAGAGCCAGAATGCACGCGATGATGCTGGTAAAAGCGACAGCATTAACAGGAATCGATGTCCTGTCGCTAATCTATCCCTTTGTCAATCCGGCCCATGGTTTGTCAGACGAGTGGTTTTACCTTGCTCAGTTGGCGCCAGCCAGGAAGACCCTTATCCCTTGCGAATGCCCAGCAAATACGCGAAGTTGAAGCTGAAAAGCCAACATTCGCGCTGATTGTTAATATCATGACAATAGATGCCATTACCGCGGCACCTAAACGCGATTGGACAGCCCGGTGAAAGATAGCCATGAATGGGAAGGCGGGATTTTCGGCCAGAACTGCGTCCATGTCGCCCAAGCGAAGCAGTACGGCAAGTATCATGACGAAGCCTAGTGATCCGTTAATGGCAATACCGATCATGATTGATCTAGGTACAGCCACTTGAGCATTGTGAATCTCTTCTGACAACTGACTCATGTTGTTAAACCAGGGACGAACAAATGCTTTTAGCACTTACATGGATAGGGCCATCGCCCCCAACGAATGCAAAAACGCTACCCATAATACCTATACAGAAAGAAAGACCTTGCGAGTCCCAGCCACCTAGATTAATAAAGGTGGTAAATATCTCTTTGGCGTCACCTTTAGGTCCAAGAACCAAAAGAGGAATAAGGATGGCGAAGAACCCAAGGATGTGTAGGACCAGAAGCGCTCCTTCGAATTTGGGTAGAAGCCACCCGGCAGCTACGTTAATAAAAAAGCAGAGCAAGACAACTGCCCAGTAAAACAGCGTGACGTGCCAATTCTGTGGTACATATGTATCCGGTTGGCAGAGGATCAGGAGACCTTGGATCAAACCGCCAGTTAAGAAACAACCGGAACCAAGCGACGCCAGCCAACCACATAGCGTGAGCCATCCAGACGTGTAGCTTAGAAGCTTCGATAGACGTCGAGGTGCCAGCATCGACACCCAATGGTATTGGCCACCAGATGTGGGTGCGATCGAAGCCAGTTCAGAGAGAACCATGAACACAGATACAGTACCGAGCCAGACAATAAGATAGCCATAGATGACACCAGCCGGGCCACCGTTTTGGAAACCTACGAGGAACAAGCTTGCCAATATTGGTTACTATCGCGTAGCAATCGGGTGAGATTACTTACACCAAAGAACCTTCCCATGTGATCAAGACTGTACAACTGAATCCTAGAATAGAGAGGAATCCGAATCGCCGCTGGAGAACAGCTGTTAGTTAAACAACACCTGTTTTGAGGTTCGAACTCACTTTTAATACTGCTCTCTTGCCTAGTCTGGCAAGTGTAAGGTCGTCTTGCTTGTCTGTGGTAGAGAAACTTGGGGAAACGGTCATCTCAACATCATTGCTTTTTGTATGGGTAGACTCCATCGTTAACCAAAAGCTTCAGCTAGAGCTGCAAGGCTTCTAGTCAAAAAAAAACTTGGGTAGAGAAATGGAAGGACAGAAGAGATTGAAAGGGGAGGGTAGCATTGGGTGTACGAATAGTAGGTTAGATGTTTACAATCGAAGGATTTTATCATGTAAGCTGTGCATGAAAGTTCAACGTGAAATTGTTCGAACGGGAGGCAGATCGTCCTGTCCTACCGTCCGGAGCACCTGCCGGATAATTTTAGGCGCATATGCAACGCTATGCAGGACGGCACAGGGGGAACTTCCGACTGTACCGAACACGGCGGATAGATTTTCAAATTCATGTCCTTGCTGTACCCATGCAGCCGGAGACTGTACGATGCAGACCACCTAACGAAAGATAAGGGTCAAGGCCAAGTTGCAGGACGATTTACAGATTCAAGTAAAATCCGTGAGACTGCGATTGTAATCAGTATCTCATTTGTGTTTGAACTTGCTGGTAGGAAGGATATCGTTGTCATTCCATGTCTATCCCCGCACGCTAACCCAGCTGGGTCAGCTCCTTCATAAAATGCCCATGCCCAGGTAAGCGTAGTAGTATACCAAACTTCGAACCACTCCATCCCCATCTCAGCAACCATGAGTTCACTTGAAGATGTATTTACGAGGTCGAATCGCTAGAATAATGAAAAATCTTCTCATGTAGGAAATAGTTGCAAAACTTGATCCTGAGCATACCACGCTCGCTCGAAGCCTGAATCCAAAAATCTACTTCACACGGTCAAGGGAATCAGCAAGCAGGTACTTACTCCTACGCAAAAGCATGGGCTTATATTGTATATCAATCAATAATCATGCCGCCCCTGAGAACTATCGTTCAAGATTGGGCTTCTACTTTGACCGGAAGAAGGGAAAGTCTTTGGCGAGTGTCCTCGTCACAAGAAAGAGACAGTTACAAAGGCAAACATTGAAATTGGCCGCAATTGAAACCAAGTTGATCGAGAGATTAAGTATAAATGTTATCCTCTATTCGAGAATTTAGAGACAGGAGAGTACCAGATTGATTCTGAACAAATATGCAACATGCGTGAAAAGGACTTGCTCATGTATAGGCTCTCTGGGACCTATAGAGTCCTCAAAAGAGCAGCATGAGATTTTATTAAGCTTCGGATGACTGCACAAGATGATTACCGGGACTGGGTCACGATTCTAGCTGCCATGTGTGCTGATGAGACTGCTCTTGACTCGAGCTTCATCTGCATCTCAGAGACAAGCATGATACAATTTTCATAGTTTGAAATGTTGTACAATAAGAGCGCTTTGTCACCAATTATCGATTAAAATGAATCAGCAACAATTTCAGAACTGCACATCTTCGAGATGTGTTTGATCCTCTAAATAGAGTCAAAGCCAGGCAGTCATGGAGACTTCTTACTGTCGACGGCCATGTCTCCACCACTTCGATAGAACTAATCAATAGCTATAATCAGAATAAAATTCCCCTTGCAGTCTTTCCTCCCTATTCTACCCATACTCTTCAGCCACTCGACGTAGTCATGTTCGAACTCTTCTCATCTGCTTGTACTGATGAATTCATCAACCTTCAACTTAAGAGCCAGAGGGTGCGCCCTGTAGCGAACAGTGATTTCTTTCGCTCATTACAGAGTGCTTTAAGCCTCGTCCTCAGCAAAGCCCTGACTTTAAAAGTCTTTAAGGCTACTGGCTTGATAGCTTAATACCATACTGTATCATACCTCAGAATGAAAACAATACGCTGAAAAGCTTCCTGGTTAGCAACTTAGATTCAAACGCAATCAGCTTATCTAATCCAAAAAAGCACACCAGGGTGGGTTGCCATGAACCGTAGGCTAAAGAGGATGGTAAGGGATAATGCCGAGAAGAAGACATTGTAGCTTACTCAGACTACTCACCATATCTCTTGCAAGGATGTGTGGCTTGGGCATGAGAATAATAGCTCGAAATAAGCCTCTCTTATTAAGAAGAAGCGTAAGACTCACAGAAACTCACTCCAGCTGTGAGGGAAGGACTTGGGAGATGGAGGTGCCAAGTGGTGGTCACTAAGAAGCATTCAAAAGAATATAGATAAACAATAGAAGTAACAGCAGAGAATAGTAGATAGAGACGCAAGAAGAAACCTTGGCTCTTCCCCCAAACAAATGTCTCAGGCAATGAGAGACTTTCCTTTATTTCTTTTAAAAAAAATTATCGTATGTCTATCGTCCCTGAACGGTCACCAGCATCAGTGTTCTGAACACAGACCTTATGAAGAACGTTTTGACTGTTCTTGCTGTATAGTGCCAACGCTCTATGCACCCAACTTCTCATTTGGAATTCCTTCGTGTTAACAAATACGATTATAGTCACGGCACGTTGCCAGCAATTTCAAGAACCGGATCCCGAACTTCTTCTGTTGGGCCTCAGACGACTCATCTCAACCCCATCCACCACATACATAGCAACCAATCCGTTAGTTTCGAGATGGAGGTGTGACCACTTATCAGAAAAATCCTTTTTGTACATAGGCGCAGGTGAAATGTTGGTTACATATGGAAGGGTATTTTTCCGTCGACAACAAACAAGCCAATTAGCATGATCCATTTACACAGAAGCCACTAACAACAGGTATTTGCAGGGTGGGCTGATAGATGTTGCAGGGTGTTGAAGGTAAGGCGCCCACCCTGTGGGCTGCAGCAATAGTGCTTGCGGGTGCAGTGTATGTCTACTGGTGGGACATTGACAAAGCTTAGGCCCTCAATTTCAGATTTAAGCCGTGCCTGCAGCTCCTAAACATTAAATACGGCTTATCTTTATTGGAATGTGACATGGCTGGAACATCTCCTAGAATTGCGTTCTGTACGATCATGCCGATTATGCTGGCGGAAGTCGTGCATTGAAAATTGCTTGCTCACGTGAAAGTACTGTGACCAGGATACCGCACAATGCACACTTTTTTTTTTGCATATCCAGAAACAGCAGAGTTACTCTTTGTTGTCTCGAAGATGTTTCTTCAAGTTGCTCATCGGTATCGACTAAAGAAGTAAAACCAAGACAGTGCACTGTAGTGAACCGGCATGCGTGACAGCCTTCCTAAAGTTTCGCTGGGACTCCTGGTTATAAGGCGTAGTTTTTATCCAGTAAATCAAAGTTCTGAAAGGCCCGGTGGCCCTGCGATACTTTGTTCGATATTCGAAGAATATTGGTAACTGCTCAGTCTTTCCAGTGGACAGCTGCATCCGAGTCTGCACATCTACAACGCATCCAATATTAGTCTCAATCTCCGCTGGATTAGTTTGGCATTTCTTGCGGAATAGTCCTCATGATGCAGTTGACAAGCAAAGTGTTAAATTAAGATGGAAGCACACAAGAGTCCATGAAAGAAGCTGAATGATGACGTAAACCATGAAGCGGTCGCGAATTCCTCAGGGTCCATATATCTCCGACCACCTCCGCATCGTTCACGAATCGAGGTGATAAAACTTCCTTACCACTCGTACTTCTCGCAACAAGAGTGGCTCCTCTGTTTCAAGTCTGCCGTTCAAAAAGTATCCGCCAAATAATCACGTAACCCAGAAATCTTTCTCTGCTTCCTCGAGCGCCCTGCGCACCCCTTTGCCAGTATGCAAGGCTTCAACATGGGGCGGTACTATCCGCCAGACGCCTCGTCCGCACCCACCTTCAACAAATCGCATCCGCTGGGCGCACGCGCCAACAAAATATCCCAAGGCATCCTAACTGTGCGCTTTGAGCTGCCTTTCGCTGTCTGGTGTCAGCACTGCAAGCCTGAAGCCATCGTGGGCCAGGGTGTACGCTTCAACGCTGCAAAGAAGAAAGTGGGAAACTACTATAGCACACCAATATGGCAGTTTAAAATGAAGCATACGGCATGTGGTGGAGAGTGGGAAATACGTACCGACCCGAAGAGTACGCAGTATGTTTGCGTTGAGGGATGTAGGAAGAGAGACTACGGGCCAGAAGATGGCGGGGTGGATGAGGAAGGGGAGCTGAAATTTTTGACGGAAGCGGAGAAGGAGAAGAGAAGAGAGGATGCTTTTGCGGGATTGGAAGGGAAACTAGAGGATAAGACACTGGAGAAGAGAAACAGGAAGAGATTGGAGGAGCTGTATGATAAGGCGGAGGTTTGGAGGAATCCGTATGATGTCAATGCGCGGTTGAGGAAAGAAATGAGGGAGAAGAGGAGGGAATGGAAGAAAGAAGAAAGGCACAAAGAAGACATGCAAAACAAGTTCAGTTTGGGACTGAGTATTGTGGATGAAACAGATACAGATCGGCAAAAGGCGGAGCTGGTAGATTTTGGTGGCGTGGATGATGGTGAGGCATGGAAACCACTCTTTGCGCGCCCAGATGCAGAGGACACGAAACAAGCACGACCGAAAACGAAGCTTAGGACCAAGCTAGCTACAGAGAAGAGTCGAAACGATCTACAACGGAAGCTTGTGGGTAACACGTGCGCTGTAGTAGATCCCTTCATCTCAAGAGAAGTCACATCCAAGGCTAGACCGAACCTGGGCATTCTTAAGAGGAAGAGAGATGAGGCGAGCACACTGGAGCCACCAGTCTCGATGCCCAAATCTGACTCAATAGCCTGCGATACGATTGCTAATGTCCCGCCGGCTCCAAGGCTTACAGCTTTGGTTGATTACGACTCGGAATGACACAGAAAAGCAAACGATTCAAGAGATTATCGCCACATCCTACTGTCTGGTCGGTTAAACCAGTAATAGGGTACGATATCACGTTCGCGCCGCACACGAATATCTCAGATCTCCCGTCAAATCTTGAAGCGAACCATTTTGTTCACTTAAACTTCCTGCTTGGCCATCCACTCCTGAGCCTCTTCCTTAAATTCCGGTCTCCATCTTGTCAATGGTGGCCTTCCATTGACAATATCGCCAACACTCCACAACATCCTCTTCTTGTCAGTCTCCTCGCTGACATCGTTGTCCGGACAGATAATGTAGAACTTATTCTCCTCCATCTTCTGCACCATAAAGTCTGCGACTTGACTGGGCGACCATGCGCCGTCAGGCTTTTGGACGGATTGGCCGGGTATGTTTCCAGACTGGAACGGTGTTAGCAATAGAAAAGAAGGCGGCGTGGAAAATGGATGACAAAGATGGGCGACTCACAAGACCAGTGAATGTCCATCCCGGCACCAGCAAATGCACATGAGTTTGTGTGTCCTTCAGGTCAAAGCTCAGGTGCTCAGTAAGCACCTTAACAGCAGCCTTTGATGCATTGTAGGCTGCGTTTCCGGGTGGGTTTGTGATGCCTTGCTTGCTGCCTGTGACAACAATCGCTGAAGGTGCAGCGCCAGATGAGCGCGATTGAAAAGAAGGCACGTAAGTGTTCAGACCGTTAATCACACCGAAAAGGTTTGTGCTAAGATTCTGTACTATTGCGTAAGTACTAGTCTGAGGACTCTGACGGCCTCGAGGTGGTAGAGCAGAGATATACCTGGTCAAAGTATTGGCTATCACCCCAACTACCTCTGATCATTCTCCCAGCGTTTAGCATGAGGAAGTCCACGTCCCCAACCTTCTCTCTCAGACTCTTCCAGGCGCTTAGATCTCCTACATCAGATCTGATGCATTCGACATCGCCCTTCAGGTTCTTCTTAGCAAGGTCAAGGGTTTCTTGGTTGTAGTCGACCACAGTGACTTTCATGGAAGCTTTCAGACAGAGCTCTGCAACTGCGTAACCGATGCCGGATGCGCCGCCTGTAATAAGGGCACGTGAGTTGGCGCGAAAGACAGACATCATAGGCAAAAGAGTGAGGTCGTACAGTCAGTTGGTGCGTCTCGATGTTTGCTGAATGCTGAGATTATTCGAAAGGTATGAAGTCGATCATAAGGGTTTCTAAGTGAAGTGGGGCTAGTGACGTTCATGATACCTTACAAATCTGGCCCCATCACTATCTCCGAATCTAACCCCCCTACCTCGGCTGCTGAGATTTGTCCCCAACGCTAGTGTTGGTCGAAAACAATCACCCAAAATAGCTTAATTCGCTGTCCTTCAGAACACAGCAACCAATAGGAACTAGAGAAATGCAAAACAAACACCTCCAACATTATCAGCTAATAAAATCCGAGCGCGCATATTCTCTGTCGCAGGTGTACACCAGCATAAACCGGAGTGGTTGAAATAATTAACATTGCTTGGGCTCAGTTTATATAGACACTTGCTGCTATGCAAGAGAGGGTATTTTGTATTATTTTCTACTCGTTTTCATACTTTCGACAAATAACACACTAAACCATGTTGAGCGATAGACTTCCACTAGCACTAGTGTTGGGGACAAATCTCAAAACCTTGGGGACAAATCTCAGCAGCCTTCTACCTCTAGTTCATAACGTATAAAGACTGTTTTAGCGCGTTGGAAGTAAGTTATCGAAGGAAAAGGCTATCGATGTCACCATTTCAAACTCGTCACGCCTTCTCAACTCTAGACGGTGCGCTCAATTCCTCATGCGCAGTCTCAAACCGTTCAACTCCAGGTCTTTCAAGTGCAGGTATTTCGACTTGATTTGCACTCGGTGATGTGGGCACCCACTGGCCACTGAATAGCCCTGCACCAGGCACATCAAATCGCTCGGAAGCTGATCGCGCCGCATTGTTTTCGCTGTTTGGGGAAGCAGCAAGTGCTATATCACCAAGCTGCGTTGGTTCTTCTATTGCTGTTGGTGTCATTAAATCCATGCTTTGTAACGTAACTGTGCTTGCGTTTGCACGATGACCATTTTGACCATCCACTTTGAGGCTGAAGGGATAGGCAATACCGCCTTTACTTGGGCGTGTACTGGTACCGTCGGTCTCCGGAATAAGAGTTGGCGGTGATGTGGGTTCCGCTGAAACGATAACACCTAAGGTCTGGACGGGCTCGCTCATTGAGGGAGGCAGCCCAGAATTCGTTCGTTCAGGCGCTATCGTTGTAGCTTCAGCAAGACCAGACAATGGAGGTGCAATTGTTGAGAATTCTTTCGACAGTTTTTGTAAATCATCTTGTGAGGCGTTCGCTTGCCCACAGTTTGTGATACTCGAATGTCTCGAACGAGATTGCAAACTCGAGGGCAAAATTGGTGCTAAACCATCATTTTGACTGCGTCCAACCTCATTGCTTGTGGTCCGGTCTAGAGAATTTGTTGCTTGCTCAGGTTCTATTACCGCCGCTTTCGATAGCGGTGGTGGTATTTGGTCTGCCTTCTGTTCGCGATCGATCTTTGCAAGATTAGCATCCATTAGTTATTCAACGATGTACATAGCAACATACCGTCGCTTCGTCGTGTTTGCTGCCCCACAAACTCCAAAGTGCCATGCCCCAGCTCTTCTTCCTCGCCTTCTCTGCTTTCATGCCCTTGATTCTTCTGCCTGCCAACGCAGTAGGTGGTGGATATTCGCCTTCAACCCTCTCGAAGTCGGCCTGCATTTCTTTCATTCGCTGCTGCTGGATCTTGATCTTTTGTTTGGCAAACTTGCTATTCCACTGCTGCGACGCTTTCATCCACTTTTTTACTGGGCCTGGCTTAGGTACCCCAACTTCAGAAACTGGGATGTTCAGAGCAATTAATTCCTCTTTTGGCGCAAGAGGATGTATGTATCCATGCCTGTCGATACGTTGTCGGATCATGTGGTGCTCGAACGGAGGCAGCGAATCGCCGGCTTTACCCACTCTGGCTTCGTGTTGATTTCTGTCAATAATTCGATCTGTACCACTGTGAGATTCAGATCGTGTCTTGGAATTTTTGGCTTTCTTTGACGCTTTCGCCTTATTAGAAGACACATCTGAATCTGTGCTGACAAAGGAGATGTCATCGTCATCAAGGATGTCGATTGATACTTTCTGGGCTCTGGACAGCGCCCACGCTCCAAACTGTGCGATGCTGCGATACATGTGCTTGGCAGGTCGTGTAAAGCTAAGTGTAGGAGCCACATGGCACAGATCGTCCCAGACTTGAAGCTGTACATTTGTGGGCTTATACCTTGACGCTTGCGCCTCGATCTCTTCAGCTGTCTGACAATTTGATGGAGGTGGCAGGTAGGCTTCCGGGTGTGCAGCTTTGTGTGCAAGGTAGATCTGTTCGTCACGAAGCAGTTCGCCCCCTCCAGTCTGAATGAGCAAGGGTGGCAGCCCACCAAGCGAAGGCTGTAGAGCAGGAGAAACTAGAGGATGCATCAGGAGGTGGTTTGCTGTGTACATTTGGATCTGATCTTTGATCTCAATTCGCACATCGTCCAGTTGTATAGACAATATTCCCTTCGGCCCAATGCCATACTTGCCGTCTGGCGAGACCCATGTATCTGGAGTTGTAAGAATATCATTGATATCAGGTTTCTCAGTATTGACCGAATAGCCTCGCACACGTTCAGCTTTAGCCTCTTTCTTTGCTGTCCGCTCTTCTCTGTTACTGGAGACTGACGCCCGTGGGGATGATTTGCCTTTCTGGTACACGTTCGATGTCAAATTCTCAAGTTGTAGAAGGTCATCGGCATTGGGGGGTGCTAGTAAGGTTAGCTTTAGTTTAGTGTCATGTCGGAGATGGCTTACGCCAGTTCATGCTTGGCTTATGCAAGAAGCCGTGCGCTGGGATGTAGTCCATCTTGCCGTCACCGCTTAGACTTGGGAAGCTGTGGGTGAGGTCCACCCAAGGACTAATCAGAATGGCACCTGCCGGTAGAGAAACATTCTGGTCTCGCAATGTGACTAACATGCTCAGAACCATACCACCACCTGCTGAATCACCAGCGAGAATAATGGTGTTTGGGTCATGACCTTCTTCAAGAAGATATAAGTAAGCTGCAAGACAATCCATCAAACCACATGGAAACGGAAATTGCGGTGCAAGCCTATAACGAGGGGCCAACACACGGGCTTGAAGTTTACGCGCATGTCTCTGCATCTGATAACGATGTTCGTCTACGCTGCCGAAGAAGTAGGCACCGCCATGAATATAAAGCATGATGCGCTGCCCCTTTGGCATGCTTGACTTCTCTCGCGCATCACGGTCCTTCTTCATCTCTATCCACTCGGCCTCAAGCTTTGTATCTTCACATCTCCACTGCCACCAACTTGGTCCGCCTACAGCCTCAATCCCTTTGGGTCCAAGTTGTTCGTTGATGTACGAAGCAGAACGTTGCAGTTGTCCACTTGGAATCTCAACCTTGTTCACATGTACCCAGTGTGGTACGGGTACCCATTGCGAAGTGAAGGCCTGCAGGTCTTCGACAGGGTGCAGCGATGCATAATGCAAAAAGCGCCGAATGAGCTCGAGTCCTTCATGGTAGGAGATATGCGCAGTTGGCTTGTGGCGTAGGGGGCTGCGATTCAGATAGTGGAGGATATAGGTCTCGATTATAGTAGGTGTTACGGCCGCACCCACTGAGAGCGTGTTTACTGGCATTGCGATGCTCCGGATGATTAGGGGGTTCGGCTGCGGAGGTTGCGAGATTAGCTGCACACACTCAAATACTTTTGCATGTAACAATTATGGTGAGAAAAGGAGAACAAATACTGCTAACAGTATAGTACTATGGAAAGAGAAAGGTGAAATAGAAACAAGTATGCGTAAAGGTTGTAAAAATGGCTGAGGAACGTGTGGATTACTTCCCCGGGCCGCAGATCTCTATTGTCCGCAAGGGGCTACGGGAGCGCTTGGATCCACTCCGGCTACGTCATCAACATCTCCCTCGATCCAGGGTCCAACTCAATCTCAGTTCTAGTATTGCCATTGAACATTGCAGTGATAGAACTACCATCTAAGCCAACAATAACTACTATCCGTAAATATGCATGAAGGAAGACGCAGCCCAACATGCATGCACATTGTCGACAACAGCACACCTCTCGTCTGGTAGGTGTCTGGACGTCGCGTCCAGATAATTTTGGTCTACCACAGTAACGGCAGCATGCAAGCGAACAGCATTTTCAGTCGGAATGCACTCAACTACTAGAGCACTCATTTCGAAGCCTGTCATTGATCACGAAGTTGTCAGCCTGTGCCATTGCCGCACTAACAATCATGAGGATAACCTCCAGTATCCCTAAGCATGTTACAAGCCAAAGTAATAGCTCAAGGTATACCCTAGCTTTGAGATGTACAGGGTGTTACACAAGTGCATTATATCTTAACATATTAAGGGGTTTGTTGGCTTGGTCAGCTTCATTTATCTACGTGGGAGGACTCATTTTACAATTTTATCCGTAGCTTCGCTACACTGAAAAGCATTCACATGGCTTTATCTCCCTCCCTTGATGGTGGAACTTGTTGGAAAGATAGTTACATACCGATCAACGCTGACAGAGAGTGACATCACTGCTCTTTAATGCAATGTGACATTTGTGAGATTAGAGTAAGGAATAATTGATAGATACTCAAACGTGTTCTGACGTTCCCAGAATACCAGGTGGTTGTATGCTACCAAGCCTCAAGCAAGGGCTTGAACGGATGGGTGCACACAGTAAGTCGAGGAAAGAATTTCTTATTTTGAAAACATACTTTAGTGACTCAGCGTTGTGTGTAAAACCATGGTATCTTGATTATTAGGGTATGAACTAAGTAATGTAAACGGCAGGCAATGCTGCAAGATTCCAATTCACCTGGCATCACCTATTTGCTTCTATGCAGCACTCAGTACTTGCCCGGTTCACCAGGGACACCGCTTATAGGCGTAGCTCCGACACTACCTGGAGCAACACCCGCGCTGTGAGGTGCAGCACTTCCTGGCACACTCCCAGTCGTACCGTGTGTTGGTGTCTGCTCAAGACCCTGAGTCTGAAGCGGCGCGGGTGTTTTCTTGTCGGCCTGGAATCCACTGTGGGCACCTTCGTTCAAGCTATTGTGGCCAGCGGTGGGGCTTGTAGGGCTGGCGGCAGGCACTTCATTGGTGACCTGGCCGGCAGCTTGACTGATAACCTCCCACCACTGCTGCGCAGCTTGAGGGGTGTGTGCCTTGAATGCAACTTCGTGGTTCATTGAGAAAGTATTGCCGAGCTTGCCCTTGGACACGTCCTTGCCCTTAACATTGAACTTCTGGCCATTGACAGCGCCAACAATACACTCCGGAAGGTAGAGAGAGAGCTCCGGCACGGGATCTCTGGCGAAGTCATCGTCTGTCTTGAACTCGTGCAAAAATTTAGAGGGTGTTACGACATAGTAGTTGGTGTCGTAGGAGCGCATGATCTTGCCCTTCTTTTCAAGTGAGCCAGAGATCAATGGCTGTGTAGATCGATGGTTCTGGTTGGGGAAGCTGATGCTCTGCACTGTACGAGCCGGAGCAGATGGATCGATAAGGACCTGGTTGTTGCGCTGAATAAAGCCATTCCACTCAAAATCAAGTGGAATGCGTTGTGCAGTTCCCACCATGTCGCCATAGGCGTTCCTGGTTTGCTCAGCCTGAGCGTTGACCACCTGCATGAACTGACCCATGCCATGCTGAATGGTCTGGATAATGTGTGCTTCGAATTGGGCGAACGAGTTTTGCACACTGATGAGGTCTTGTCGGTTGTTGTTTTCTTCCTGGACCTGCTTGTTGAGGCGGTGAATGACACCACGCTGGAGGATGTAAGGGTCGTCCGCAGCAGTCATTTTACCGCTATGCGACTCAAAAATAGCTGTGTGTTGTCCAAGAAGCTCAATATGTTTCTGTGTGGCAGCGCGTGCCTTGTCGACCTGCTTGCTTCCTTTGCCAGCACCCTTTGTAAGCTCTTTGCTTTTGTTCTTGATCTCGGTGTGCAGGCGGTCGAAGATGGGCAGGATAACAGTCTTCAGCTGTTTTTCAGTCTCGTAATGCTGATTGGACATTCCCTAATGAATATTAGAATTTGCGCTGGTTACATTGCGTGGTCGACTACTCGCCTGTGTGTTGGATCTGATATTCTCAAACATGCCCGCGATTCCACCCAGCGACTGGTCGAAGTGGTGTCCTTCCTTCAAGGGGTCTTTTACAGTCTGCCGGAATCAGCATGCCGTCAGTTGTAACTCCCTTGTCGTTACATACCTTCAGAATCCTCTCGTACTCCTTGCCGTGTGCATGATGCGTTTTCTCGGTCGCTGTGATATAGTCTTCGAGGTACGAAGTAGCATGTTTCCACGCCTGCAGACGCTCAGCGAAGAGCTTTGTGACCTATGGCCGAAATTAGCAGAGTCACCTACACAGGAAATCAACTTTCCAAACCTCTGAAGTGTCTTCTCCAGGGATCGCCTCAGCGTCCGACGCGTTTGTGAACGTGCGCGTAGGCAACTCGCTGGTAGCAGATTGCGGGGCGCTCATATTGTCGTTCTCCTGTCTTTCTCAGGTAAACTTGTGGGATACGTTGGGAAATATGTCGTGATCAATCTCTCGCAGGAAAGGGAGGCGTGTATATGAGGCTAGGGTAACTAGCTGTGTTAAGGCAGTTGCGGGGCTGGTTGGCAGGGGAGCGTTAGAGATGATTCCGTGCGCAATTGAGGACAAGAAATCAAAACGTTTACTTCAGCGGAATGGTTACTTTAGGTCAGAATATATACATATTAACGAGGCTGTGGTGCCAATCTAGACCTTTGTGATCATAATAGATCCCCAGCAGGGTTATCAGTCATCGGAAGCTTGAGAGATGATTTGGGAGGCGTCGATCATTCAGGGTTCATATCGCGCTAGAGCCCACTGATGTCATGACCCATTTTGTTTTGCCTGTCCACCAGCACACCAACTTGCGCAGATCAATGCACCAGAATGCTACAGTTGCATGCTGCGCCACAATCCATGTGCAGTTCGTTCTGGTCTTTCTAGTTAAGGTATTGAGTATCGTGGCTTGAGACCGTGCAAAAAGTTACAAGTCCCATCAGTGACCAATGACGAAAGGGTACCTGTTGCTATATCATCACAAGACGTGCGAGTTGTCTAGACCTGCAACGCACTCACCAGGTTTGCGGCACAAGGCCGAGCAAAATATACCACCTAGAATGCTAAGACTTAAGCATCAAAAGCTTAGCTTAGATTTACTAGTCGTCCCAACTGGCCAGTCTGCTTTGCATCCCATGTAATTTCACCTAGATTACCCCGAGGTACAAAGCCTATGTGTGCTGGGCAATTCTTCCTATCGGAAAACGATAAAGCCGTTTTGGTAGCCCAGGTACCTGCATACTCCGATGCTGCGGCTACCATTGATGGACTAGGAAGATTCGCCGAACTCTTCTGATTGGCACATGGCGGCGTTTCGATCGAGAACTGAGCTTTGAATAGCATCCGAGACGCCTTCCTATCAAAGATGAATCTTTAACTAAAGCTCACTCGTATATTGTGCTGAATTGCTGAGACACGACAACAGTACCATGTTAGAACTGCAGTACAATTAAACGTTATGTTAAGAAGCTAGCACCAGTAGTAGTAGTATTATGCCTACCTAGTTGTAAGTTCTGTTGAGTTATACCGGTAGTGGTGGTACTGTATTGTATTGTGTTGGCTAAGGAGCAATCCGCAGGTGCTGAGGTCTGTGTTTATATACAGCCACGTATGAGATTCAGGCTTCTTGAGCGACATGATTGGCTGTTTTTCAAAGACAAACATATGTATCTTGTTAGGTCAGATGTATAGTTGAGAGAATCTCATCTCACAAAGTTTTTGCCTGGAATTGCTCATTCTCTTGAACCGAAGATCTCTCTTCAATCATTCATGTTTCCGAATGCAGTCAGCCCGCATCAATTTGTATCTGACGTAATTTGTCTTTGCTAAATCTCTCTACTAAAGAGTCAGAAGTTCTGGGCAAGAAAGATCTTGCGACAAGCTAGACAGACTCCTTCTGACTTAAGCAAGCATCGCCCAGACAGAGGTCTTGGTGTGTTGGGAGGTTTCGACCAACACAGCCCTCAAAAATTAGTACAACGACTACATTGTGAAGCATAACCAAACATTAGCTACAATTGATCCCAATAAGCTTTGAGCATATCGTTCTAGCCAATCTTTTGTAGCAAAGAGAAGAGCGTGCAGTCACTGAATGTGGGATGCTCTCTCAGGCTTTCGCGTGACACACGATCTTGGCTTGGCTCAATATGAGGTGCAAAATGAAGTAGTTTATGTTCCAATCTTCTATGGAACACAGTCCTGGTTATAGAATGAGTTACAATAGCAAATCGTATGCGTGGTGTGTAATTTGAGAGCAGAACCGTGGATTCCGCGAAAGTGAATTCAACTAACACGCTAGCTTATCGATAACAAATCTCCCCTCCATGAACTTTTGTGACGCAAATCAGCGATCAGAATTCTGAGAAATTCTGAGAAACACAGAACCCCAACCCAGTTTTTCAGAATGTCTGCGCCTACAGCCACAGCACCAATACCTGGTATGAAACTACTGTTTTCTCGCGAGTCATATTTAACAGTATTCCAGCACAGCTTCAGGACAAATTCGACCTTGGAATCTGGCACGTTCTCTTCAACTGGGCAACACTTACTGTCGCGGTAAAAAATCAATGGGGTGGACCGGACTCTTCAGAAAAACGCGACTGGCTCGCCGGCCAAATTAGCGAACTCTTTACCAACGAGCCCCTGACCGACGCTGAAGATGTCGAAGTTATGCTACTTCAAGTTCTTGAAGACGAGTTTGGCTGCCGGATCGAAGACGAGACAGAAGTACAGGTCGCGAGAGATATTATGGCGATAAGGAAGGAGGTCGAAGAGGGCAGCACAGAGAAGATCGATGCACTGCATAAGAAATGGCAGTCAAGAAATGGCAAGGAGGTTGCAACTGGAGATGTTAACGTCAGGGAAAGCAACCAGGAAGCTGATTGGGACAGCGTAGATGAGGAGAGTGATGATACTGGCGATGTGGATATGGACGATGCGCCGGCGCTGGTCCCTGTGAAGCCGAAGGAGCCAAAGCCTGAACCGGAGATTGATGAGGATGGATTTGAGAAGGTTATTGGCAAGAAGAGGAGATGAATGGAATCATTATGGATTTGCAATATCCACACAGTTGGGCATGAAAGCGATGCAATCACTGTGCATAATTCTAGAGGCAGTTACCATTACTGTAGTTTAAGAAAGAGCCGTCATATTTAGCACAAGTCCTAAGCTATGAACGGCTTATTGTCAGGAGTCAGGAAATTAGAATAGGCTACAAAGTAGCAGAAATTGGTACCAAATACGAAAAGATTTCAAACAAAATGGATAGAAGTGGTTGTCAGCGTGCCATACATTCGCGCTAAGTCGCTGGATGGTTGCGGAGCATCATGCAGGGTCCACAATCAATGCGGGACATCACATCAGTCATTCTTAGCTCTCGCACCACTCACACTACCTGAAAAGCTGAACACAGTATGGATTCAGTCTACGATCACATTCAAGAGGAGAGCTATCCCCAAGATCGGCGTAAGTCGCAGACTAGCGAAAGCAGCTCCAGTGCGCAGCCCAGCAACTTCAACACCGAGGTCCAGGAAGCCTACAAGGCCATATCTAGCAGTCCATGGGCGGCGCGCCTAGGGGGGTTCTGGCAGACTGCAAAGAAGCAGGTGAGTCTACTTAGTCTTGCTACTGTTGCTCTTTAATAACACCGCGATCACAGGGTGAACAGTACTACGACACAGCAAGCAAGCAGTACGCTTCCACCAGCAAGGAAGCAAGCGCTGGCGTTTCCACGCTCATCAGTCATGCACGTAATCTCTCAATACAGGCTAACGATGCACCCGCCTCCACACCAAAGGATATTCAGTCGGAGAAAGACAATGACAAGGAAGACATGACCCCCCACCCCGACCGTCCCGAGTCGCTCACCGCCGACATTGTCAAAGAAGCTGAAGGCATCCTTTCACTATTTCGTTCCAACGCTGCCAAGCGTCTTAAGGACTTACAGAAAGCTGAAGACGCTGCCGATGAAGCCCTCCTCAAGTTCGGTTCTAATATCCGTAACTTTCTGAGCGATGCAGTCAGCATTGCGCCTCCAGCGTCCGGGTCCCAGGCAGAAAAAGACGGCACGGTGTTGTTTGAGTCGAAGGATAGCAGCGGAAAGAAGGTTGTGCACGCAACACGATTCGATGCCCAGCTACACGTTATCCACTCAACTCTTGACTCATTCCTCAAAGACCCGGCGTCGCCTCAATGGGAGACATGGAAGAGTGATTTTGACGCAGAGAAGAAGACCGATGCGATAGCGAAAGATCTTGAAAAGCATGAAGAGCTGAGGAAAGCCATGGAAAAGGTTGTGCCCGAGAAAGTAGACTATGCGACATTTTGGTGCAGGTATTATTTTCTACGTCACATCATCGAAAGCGAGGAGCAGCGACGAAGGGACATGTTAAAAGGTATATCCCCCAAGTATCTCGAGTCCTGATCAGCTTACTGACACATTACCACAGCATCCGCGCCTGCCGACGAAGAAGAAGTAGACTGGTCATCTGACTCGGACGACGAATCCTCCACTCCCGCCAAACCCACAACCAAGCCTGCTGAAGCCACACCTAAATCTACATCAACACCTGATCTCGCAAAAAGCCAGACAACCATTAAACCAGATACTGAGTCCGATACCTTGAAGCCCGCACAACCGCGCCGCTCGAACGATGAGAAGAGCGTGGCTGACAGCGATGCATCTTATGATCTGGTCAGTGGAGCCACCAGTCGTGCGCCGGGCAGTCCAAGGACGAAGATTGAGGAGGTGGGAAAGAAGCAAGCTGTTGCTGAGGAGAGCGAAGATGATGATTGGGAGTAGCATAGCTATTGCGATTTCCGAATATCGGTGTATCGGCGTTGCAGCCATAGTTGACTTGGTTATGTCACAACTAGCTTCGATTTGGAACATTGGAGGTAAGCATGTGATCAAGAAAAGTACTTGATCTTGAACGTCCATCCAAAATTCTATGAACGTGTGCTTATTCACTGATGGGTTCGCTATGCTACGCTACGCTAATGTCAGAAGAGAAACAAACCGCCACACATCCGCACCCATAATGGTAATTCATCGCGCTCTATCTTTCATTTCTATTTCTCCTCACCATTCCCTTGCACCCTATTCCATGCACTCAGCTACTCGGAGGCGTCTGTGGAGGTGGAAATCTGGGCTGCCTGAATCTAGCGCTCTTTTCCTGCCCCGTTTGCGTTGTTACTCTTCTCAGCAACGGACTCGGACTAGATGCTAGGCCTTGGGACGGGCGGCTCAGTGATGAAACATCAATCGTCGACTTGCTCCTTCCCGTGAGTGGCGGGTTCGGTGTCCCAGACCTCGAGTATGGCGTGCTCGCTCCCGAGCGATTGCCTGTCGGATAACTAACATAGTCGTACTGTGTAGTTCCGTCACTGATATTCTCGTCGAATGCACTTTGCTCATCATCGAATCCTTCTCGCTGGCTGTGCCGTGCACGAGCTTGATACTCTTCGCCGCGGCGCTTGATTGGACTCTCGTCGTACGGATCGAATCCAACTCTCGCCCTCGCCTCCCTCCTCACTCTCCTTCTCAATTCGGAGTCGCCACCACTACCGACTGTGCTACTTTCGCCTAGGAAGAATGTCAGGAATTCATCTGGAATGGCGAGATGTGAGGACTGTTGGAACTGCTGAAGCGCAGTAAGACGGATCAGCATCTCGAGCATAGAGAGTGAGGTTTTGATTGGCGGGAGAGTTGTTGGGGGTGCTGAGGTTTGGTGTGTTGGAGTGGCGGCTGTTTCAGGAGAGGGAATGAGTTGACTAGATTGGGGTGGGGGTGTTGAGGGTTGGAGATTGAGGTTCGATAAACCCGAGAGGAGGCCTGGTGATTCCGAGCGTGAGAGACTTGCATCTACCGCAGTAGATGATGTGTTCAACTCTGTCTCCTCTGTATCATCAAAGTCCGAATCTGAATCAAGCTCTTCCTGGTACACTTCGAATGCCATCCATTCCAAGTCGAGAGTTGGTGGTAGGCGCCATGGACATGTGAAAGGTTCATCTTGCAGTGCTTCTTGTTCTTCTCTTGCTACGAGGTCGGCAGTAGATTCTCGACGAAATTGAGCTTCCAGCTCAGACTGCTCGTCGTCTTCATCTCCGACTGTGTGCGAGTCGTCAGACTCATGCCCTGTGTCCACAGGCTCATGTTCCATCATCCGACGTGGGGGCGGCGCATTGACATCTCGCTTCAGCAGGAGTATTGGGTTGTTGGTCTCACCATCGCCACCGATGTTCAAGATCTTGCCTGTGTCGGCGTAGAAGATCTTTGAAACTTCATGAATGGGTATGATCTCCCTTACACCAGCTAGTTTGATTCCGTCGTACGGTCCAGGCTGGGGCTCATCATCCTCAAAGGTATGTAAACGACCGTCATCCAGATCTTCGACAATGAGAAGCTGGTATGCAAACTCATGTAGTGCACTCTCGGATGGAATGTGACGATGGTTGCCTTCTTCATCCTTGCTAATCCTTGTACCGAACGGCACTGGGTAGTCATATACATTCTCTAGCGGTACCCTCAGCAGCGTCACTCGAGCTTTGTGCATAACCTCCTTCCACGTTGTCTCGCGTTCACGAAGAATTTCTTCATGAGTTGGAGCAGCATAGCCGGAGAACAGCATGTACATCGAAAGCGTGAATGTCGGCCCAATTTGTTGGGCCCTGGGTTTTGACATGCAGTAATGTGAGTCTCCAGCGGTGAGGAAGGTGCTGGCCTGCAGCAGCCGGGACGGAGAGACAGTTGGAGGCAAGTTGGTGGACAGGCTCACTCCTGATGTTGTGATCGCAAGGTTGATCAACGGTACTGCGTCTTCTATTCGAGCTAGGAGCTGCTTCATCTCCGCAATGATCATCTTTAGCTCCATGTCGTTCTGGGCTCGTGACTTTGCTCGAGAGCTGCCTCTCCTAGATAAATGCTCCTCGACAACAGCCTTTTCTACACGGCTACCAAGCGACTGAATATCCCATCGAAGAGATTTGGTCAACGTTACCGCTGACTCAAGCGTTGTGTTCCCACGTGCTGAGATGAGCTCGATCATGTCTATTGCTGGTGATATAATCTTTCCCATATTAGACAGTGCGACGACCTAACAGTAGAATACTTGCCTTGATCTTTGAATCCAGCCTTAACTGTAAGGCTGCGATCTCCCGCCTTTCCTGGCCACCAACCGTCTTCAAGAGTCGGCCACATTGTTTGATCGCATATGTACTGGTGATAGCTATGCCACTGCGAATAGCGTAGCTCATAGCCTGCTGTGTGACCTAAGAAATGATTAAGTTTGGGCCTCGAGTTGTGCCAAGGGTGCTTATGACAGCTTCTGATTGTATTTAGAGCATAGTGGACTCACCTTTGCCAGCAAGACCTCCATGTTTGTAGTTTCAAGCTGACTTGCTCCTTTAGACAGCTGGTAAAGGCTTACGGGGAAAGGACAATTGACGTCATTGTATGAAAGGGAATGCCCTCAGATAAGAACTGAACAGGAAACAAGCCAGGTTGAAAGAATGGAGAGTGAGTGACGTTGTGACATGACTTCGCGGTGAGTCGCGTTGACTGTTTGCTAGGGGGAACCCTGGCCAATGGGGCATCAGGCAGCGATTTGGTGGGTGAAATGCCCCGCCACCATCGAGTGGGCAGCAGCGGCCCGCACAATTCTACTTTTCGCCAACAACGCCCCAACGGCCATTTACATAAGAACCTAAGTCACTCTTTAGGGTCAGCAATATCTGTACGAGTGTATTCCGAATTTTTCGCAGACACAAGCACCCCCAGACTTTCCTAACGATCGCGTAGCAGCCCCGCACACATCATGGCCGACAACTGGGAAGAGGAGGAGGAGAGGCTCGCACAGCAGACAGGCGGCATGAACCTCAACAACCAGCCGCAAGCATTCGTCCCTGGTGCAGCATCTTTTACACCCGGTGCAGCGTCGTTTGTCCCTGGACAGGCCTACAGCCAGTACCAAAACCAAGGCTATGGGCAATACCAGCAGTATGGAGGATACAATCAGCAATACGGAGGCCAATATGGTGGCTACCAGCAGCAAGGTGGCTACCCAAATTACGGCCAGGGACAAGGACAGCAGCAGGGTTATCCCAATTACGGACAGCAAGGTGGATATGGCCAACAGTATGGAGGATACCAACAGCAAAACTATCAGCAGCCTCAGCAACAGCAGGCGCCTGTTAAGATTGCAAAGCGTGGCGAGGTCGAGCAGGCCGCCTCAGCTGCTGAGCCTAAGAAGGATACGGCACCTAAGGCCAAGGTTCTATCTCTTGGTGGCGACGCGCCCAAGCCCAAGGTCCTCTCCATAGGCGCAGACACCGCTGCACCAAAAACCGAGAAGGTTGGCGGCACAAAGGTTCTCTCTCTAGGATCGACAGCACCTGCTGAGAAGTCGGCCAAGGAAACTGTAGATAAGGCTGCGCCCGAAGCTGGAGCCAAGGTCACTGCTGCAAAGGCCATCGAAAAAACTGGCGAGCCCACCAAGGCCTCACCTGCAGGATCCGGCCGCACATCACCAACACCAGCTTCTGGACGCAGCAGCCCCACACCGACAGCGAAGGACAAAATCATACAGAAGGCTGCTGACATCGAGAAGGAGGTCGAGGAAGTCGTTGACGAGGCTACACTTGCCGAGATCTACGGAAAGGAGCACGTCAACATCATTTTCTTGGGCCATGTCGACGCTGGAAAGTCTACACTTGGAGGCAGTATCCTTATTTCTACAGGCATGGTCGACGAGCGAACGTTGGACAAGTACAAGCGCGAAGCCAAGGATGCCGGACGTGAAACTTGGTACATTTCGTGGGCGCTCGACTTGAATAAGGAGGAACGCCAGCAGGGTAAGACTATCGAGGTCGGTCGCGGATTTTTCGAGACTGAGAAGCGCCGATACTCTATCCTGGATGCACCCGGTCACAAGACATATGTGCCTAACATGATCGGCGGAGCATCACAAGCCGATGTCGGTCTCCTCGTCATCTCCGCACGAAAGGGCGAATACGAGACGGGGTTCGAAAAAGGTGGTCAGACACGAGAGCACGCTATGTTGGCCAAGACACAAGGTGTTAACAAGCTTATTATCGTTGTTAACAAGATGGACGATCCCACCGTCGAGTGGTCCGAGGAGCGATTCAAGGAGTGCACTGGCAAGGTTGTTCTCTTCCTCAAGGGTCTTGGTTACAACCCGAAGACTGATATCTTCATGATGCCAGTCAGCGCGCAGACTTTCACTGGTATTAAGGACCGTGTACCTAAGGAAAAGGCGCCTTGGTATAATGGCCCATCTCTTTTGGAGTACCTCGATGAGATGCAGGCTTTGGAGCGCAAGATCAATGCTCCTTTCATGATGCCTATTGCTGCCAAGTATAAGGACATGGGTACTATGATCGAAGGAAAGATCGAATCTGGAATCATCAAGAAGGATCAAAAGTACCTCATGATGCCCAACAAGGACCTCATTCACATCTCAGCCCTTTACGGCGAACAGGAAGATGAAATTCCCGGCGCCACATGCGGTGATCAGGTACGAATTCGCATTCGTGGTGTTGAGGAGGAAGACATCTTGCCCGGCTACGTGCTCTGCTCACCGAAGCGTCCCGTCAACTGCGTTTCCACATTCGAGGCCCAGATCGTTCTGCTCGACATCAAGTCTATATTCACAGCTGGTTTCAACTGTGTTCTGCACGTCCATGCTGCGCAAGAAGAAGTCACTGTCTCAGCACTACTGCACAAGCTGGAGAAAGGTACTGGCCGCAAGAGTAAGAAGGCACCTGGGTTCGCTACAAAGGGCATGAGCATTATCGCGAGATTGGAAGTTACTGGCACAGCTGGATCCATTTGCGTGGAGCGCTTCGAGGACTACCCCCAGCTTGGTCGTTTCACACTGAGGTATGCTTCTTCACATAAACTATCGCCCAAGGGTAATTCGCTAACAGGGTACAGAGACCAAGGTCAGACAATTGCCATCGGCAAGATCACCAAGCTTATCACCGACGTACCCGCAGCTTAAGTTGCTGCAACAGTTATGCGCGTGATCATCATTGGTAAAGCTATGAGGTGGCTGGAAGCAATCTAGAGGATGCATGTGTTAACGATGGATCACACCATAGACTGAAAGTAAATTCCACACATGGATGTTGCATATACGCCTGTTCTTTCTCCGTGATTTGTCAAGTAGCAATGATGGGTCAGGCGCGCCGCTATTCCCGCGGTTATAGGCATTGAGACAAGCCTTTTAGTGCTGCGTTTAATGGCAAACTTTAATCAACTTTCCACTTCAGGAAGGGCTCATGTGCCTCAAATATTATCGGTTCCACCAGGGAATATCCGATGTTGGCCTTGCCACTATAGTTATCACAATACCTTAGGTTACTTGATCTGTTTCGCCCCCGAGTGTGGTGACGTCACGTTATGACATGTTCTAACCAGCGTGGTCTGTTGCAAATAAAACCAGAAGACTTTAGGTAAGTCGGGCAGAAGAATGGGTTTTACACAAGGCAAGCGTTTTTTATTCCAAGCATGCTAGTCCTGTCATCCGCTGCTAATTATCGACGTCTCAATCCCACATCTGTCTGACATTCAAATTCACTCTCTTCCCCCTCATCCAACCCCTCCACTCCTCGAACTCTACTTTTCCGCCTTCATCTCCCTGTTTCGCCGGCCAGTCCTCTAAGTACTCCGGACACGTCCCCTTGACAATCTGCGGTACACCATGCCACGCAAACCTGCTCTCGCCACTCATATATAAAGCGCTCCCACTCCTCAGCCTCAAGCTTACTATCTTCTCCTCCCCTTTATTACCACTTTCACCCGCTGTGCCAATAACAAATACAGCATCGCATCCCAACGATACCGAGATGAGTCCTGTAGAGGAAGTCTCAGCGACATCGCGGTGCACGCTCAGTGTGTCGCCGGGCGAGTAAAGATTCACGATTGCGGCTTCAGCACGTGTGGATGTCCAGATACTTTCTAGTAAGTTTTTGATGTCTTTTGGGAAAGGCGGAGGTGGGGTCGAGGGGTAGCGTTTGAGTGTCCAATCATATTGTCCACCGAGGGTTGTCCAACGCATTTTTTTGTTAAGGAGTTGAGGGATTGTGAGGGGTTTGTGGATTGTTGGATCGATCGGTGTGGCGATGGCTGATGGATCTGTTGGGGAGAAAGAGAAGAAGGAGCGTTGTGAGGAGGGTAGTAAGAGGGAGTAGTGTGTATGGATGTTTGTTAGATGTGCTGGGTTAGAGAGATCGCGATGAAGAAGGCGTGAGAGGAGAAGAACTTGAATCTCGGGAGGGAGAAGATTTGGAACGATGTGAAGGCCTGCTTACCGTCAGGACCAGGAATACTCGAGAGTAGACTGTAAGTAGGACACTGGGCTGAACGACTAAGTGTGTGATGAAGAGAACACAGCAAGGAGATTCCAAAAAGAGTCAACATAACAGATGAGTAAATCCAACCGAAATCCTGCTATGCAATAAAAGACTTCTTGCCCTACCTGGCATGTCCGCATGTTCATACACCGGTATCCTTGGGGGAAGTGTGGCGTATGTTTGATTGTCTTGACCGCTAAATGCTCGAAAAGCAGCGGTCAAGCCTTCACTACTCAACTCCTGGACTATGCGAACTTTGTCCTTGGCTGACGTGTGCAAGCTCTTTTGCAGATCTATGATGCCTGTATCTTGGTCCAAGTCGCCCAGCTTCATCTTCTGATAAATTTTGTAAACATTTCTTATGCCATCTGGAGGTCGTTGGTAAGGATCCAAAGTCTCCATCTCTTCTAGTTCGGATTTGACAGGCTTATAAACCACGATTTTTTGTTGCAGAACGTTGATTGATGTTGATGATGTGGTGATATATCATGGGACAGGACATGAGAGGGTATGACGCGAAAATGTCAGGGCTTGACATAGCTCGCGTTTGTGGCTCATGGCGCCTTCCCGCCTTAGGTATAGTGTCTGTTTACACTCCAACCCTTTTTCCCATGCATAACATCTGAACATCATCCCCGCCTTGTCCACATCCACACGCAACTTACTAACCCATAGGCACCTCCAGTTTGGTTCTTTGACATTCTCGTGGGTCAGATCTGTGGTCTGCTTCAGCCTTGTATATATCAGAAAACGACACTTGTTCCGCGCGAAACAAGCTTAACCGCCTACCGTCCGAAAGCTTCTGCGTGTTACCGTTGCTATGGAGAACTACCAGAAGCTGGAGAAGGTGGGAGAGGGTAAGATGCATCCTGCAGCAATGTCCAAGTCTGCAACTTCTATGAGCAGAGGCTAATAAAAGCCAGGAACCTACGGAGTTGTCTACAAGGCCCGCGATCTCACGACTAAGGATCAGCGCATCGTTGCACTCAAGAAGATCCGCCTCGAAGCCGAAGATGAGGGCGTTCCCTCGACTGCCATTCGAGAGATCTCGCTACTAAAGGAAATGAACGACCCCAACATCGTCCGCCTGCTCAACATCGTGCACGCTGATGGTCACAAGCTCTACCTCGTCTTCGAGTTCCTCGATTTGGATCTGAAGAAATATATGGAGGCACTGCCAGTCAGCGAGGGCGGTCGCGGCAAGGCTCTGCCTGAGGGCTCGGGGCTGGCAGGCCAGAAATTGAGCATGGGCACAGACATGATCAAGAAGTTTATGATGCAGCTGTGTGAGGGTGTGCGTTATTGCCACGCCCATCGTGTACTGCATCGTGATTTGAAGCCGCAGAACTTGTTAATCGACAAGGATTGCAACCTCAAATTGGCAGATTTTGGTCTTGCACGCGCATTCGGTGTACCACTAAGAACATACACTCACGAGGTGAGGACGTTGCAAGTATTCAGAATTCTCTTGACTGACACCATGCATAGGTCGTAACGCTGTGGTACCGCGCGCCAGAAATTCTTCTAGGTGGCCGACAGTACTCAACTGGTGTAGACATGTGGTCTGTTGGCTGCATCTTCGCCGAGATGTGCACGCGCAAGCCCTTGTTTCCTGGTGATTCTGAGATTGATGAAATCTTCAAAATCTTCCGGTACGTAATCGTCCTTGTGAACACATGGAGTGAGCTCTGACACATTCGCAGTATACTCGGTACACCCAGTGAGCAAGACTGGCCCGGTGTTACGTCGTTCCCCGATTTCAAACCCTCGTTCCCCAAGTGGAACCGTACAGATATCGCCTCAATCGTCACCAATCTCGACGATGTAGGTCTTGATCTATTAGATGCACTGCTTGTCTATGATCCTGCTGGTCGTATCTCGGCGAAGCAGTGTGTCATTCACCCCTACTTCACAGGATACACCAACGGCTATCACTGAGGTACTCAATGTCCCAAGAGGAAGCTACGATTGTAAAGGAATTTGATGTAAGCATACTTGGCGTTGGCCGGGGACAAAATTCTTCGCGCACGAGTGTGTAGATATGATGACGCTTTTTGTTTTGAATAAGAGGGATAGTGCTGCTGAACGGGCAGTGCTGGCGTTCTGGTCATGCTATGTTACTAGACTGTATCGACAAAGCCGCAAATTTTGGGCAGCATTACAGCTAACAGTATATTTGTAATCTGTCACGAGCTGAGGATGACACTCCGCAACCTCAAAGGTGCCGTAGTTCAGGACGCACAATTGCTCGTGAGATTTTGTGGTGTTGTTTGAGCTATGACGTATAATCCCCACCTCAGCCCTACGCTGAGGGGCAGATTCAGGAACGGCCCGTTGCTCGAGAACGCCGTCGTGTAGGTCTCCATCTCTCTTTATCGGATGCAGTCAAACCATGACTTCATCTTCTCCCAAACTTCTTCTGCCATCAACAGGTCCACGTTTAATTGTGTATCATCAAACAATTCATGATCCACAAGGGAACTGCAACTCGCTGCTTCCACTACTGACCAACAACACCGGGGTCACACATGTGATAGTTGCTGCAATACATTTGAATGATGGACCAGGCAACATAACACTAAACGATCACCGTCCAGACGACAAGCGGTTTGATCAGCTATGGAGTGAGGTTAGTTGGCTGCAGGGTAGCGGCGTGAAGGTGCTGGGCATGCTAGGTGGCGCTGCGAAGGGGACGTTCGAGCGGCTGAGTGGTGATGATGAGAGCGTGTGTGTTTCCCTCCTGCATGCATATATAAAACTGACAATGTGCAGTTCGAAGCGTACTACATCCCACTCCATGCTATAATCACAATCTACAAGCTTAACGGCCTCGATCTCGATATCGAAGAGCAAATCCCCCTCTCCACAGCAACTCGCCTTATAGCTCGTCTCCGTGCAGATTTTGGCCCCCAATTTCTCATCACACTCGCTCCTGTCGCTACAGCACTTGTTCCTGATCCAAACGTTCCGCCGCATCTGCGACCACCACGCCCTATGCTGGCTAGCGGCCCAAGCCCAAACCCCTTACACCCTACACTGCCACATCTCAGTGGCTTCTCATACCCTGAATTAGAATGTAGTGTGTATGGACGGGAAATATCGTGGTACAATACTCAGTTTTATTGTGGGTGGGGCGACGCTGGAACAACAGCGTGGTATGACGCCATTATTGCCGCAGGTTGGAAGCCCGAGAAGGTGGTACTCGGTGTTGTAACAAACCCCGATAATGGAGCGGGCTATGTTCCTATCAAAAAACTACGAGACGTGTGCGCGCTGCTGAGAGAGAAATACAAGAGTGTAGGCAACGGGTTCGGCGGTGTCATGGGCTGGGAGTACTTCAATTGCGGTGAGCATGAGGAAGACATCGTGCATGTGTCCGAGCTTGATCTCAAAAATGAGACGGTTCAGGCTGGTTGGGTAGCGGCGCTGGGGAGAGTATTAAGGATGGAGGAGCCACCACATCCGCAGACAAGCAGACCTCAGCTTAATGTCACAGCTGAGCAGATCAGGCAAATGGTAACGAGGTTGCCACAGGCGAGGGCAAGTTGGCCTGAAGAAGAGGTACAAAAGTTGGTTGTATTAGGATTTACAAGGCAAGAGGCACTTGCAGCGCTGAATGCAACGGAGGGAAATGTCGAAATGGCTGCTGGGTTCTTGTTTGAACACTATCCACAGTGATGGACGGGTAGGGGTTTGATCGATTCTAAGGCGGTCCGTATATGCATCCCCAGCGTTGCGCAGGTTCTTACACTTTTATCCGTTCTACATTCTCTGCCCTGTCCACAATATAAGATCAATTCGTACTACTCAACCTTGACCCTGATTGACAATTGATGTCAATCAGTTGACCTGCTAATTCGTAGTGGCGTCCTCAACTGTTTCTTTCCCAAGAAGTCGTAGCCCAAGTGTACAAACTCCAACATAGCAGTTTGTCTATGACTATCTGTCTTCCTTTACATGCTGATGAAATTCAAGAGTTCCTTGTCATCATTGACTTCGCCCTCGACTAGTCGCCCTGTTACTTGCACCTCGCCATTAATACGTTGGTACCGCACCAATTGTGGAACAGCCTTGACATCCCACTTCTTCCTATAAACATTTTCTAGGTCCTTCCATCTATAACAATCAGTAGGTGGCATCTAAACGCACGGACCATGTGTTTATGCTGAGAAGGGACGTACTCTGGTTTTTGCCCAACATGTACATATAATAGCTTTGGTGCATCTTGACTTGAAAATGCTTTCTCGAGACGTGGCAACGCAGCTCGAACGTCGGGGCACCAGGCTTGCTTGGTCGCAGGATCTGTGGAAGAGATGAAGCAGATGAAAAGTTTGGCGCCTGAGTCGCTGGGAATGGGTAATTCTTGCGCAGAGCTCGGAACCTGAAAATGGTCTTGGATCGGCATGTTGTATGGCGGCTGGTCCGTGGATGGATGACGAGACTACACAAGGGTACTGTGGATGTTCGGAGATTCAAAGCAGAGCTCAAATCCAGAATCTTGAAAGTTCTTATTATCTCGCCGCACAGGCTAGGCGCTACAACCCTATAGGCGATGTACAACAGATTCTTAGCCACAGCTTATGCATACACTGAAGTGCACCTAACTGGAGAAATCAATTGCTTCAATAGTAAGGTCCGTTCATAATCTGGGAAGGTTCTCACTCAAGTCCCAAAGCTATTTTAGGCCCATGTTAGGGGGAATACCAAGGCGCAGAACGACAACGACATCCATCTGACAACAACGGATACAGCGCTTAGCCTTGTTACCACGTAAGGCCAGATCGAGACTAAATCACATACTGCCCTAGAAACGCAAGCAGGTGGTACGCTAGACTACAAAATGGTGTTCTGGTCGTAAGCCCCCAACACGCGAACCCAGCTTGCGGCTGCGCCCCATTGAACCAGCCGGCACCTATGCCCATTAACTCGGTTATTATGCAGGTGGAAGGATCGCAAGCTACAAGGCTGAGGCTGGGCGGCGGCATCCGTCGACAACGCTGCTGCTGCTGCCAGACCGTGATCATCGCAAACTCTTCACAAGCTGTTCACCCGTTCCCCCTTCTTCCCTCATAACTGTCAGAGTTATAATATAGTTATTCACTGAAGCAAGAGTTTAATCTTTTACTTCTGATAATAACCACTCCGAATGACATGCCAGTTACGCTGAGAAGATTATACTGTAGGATGGGTGTGCGCGTGACAATGAGCACACCACGCCCCAATACGACGCCCATGACACTAACATCTATACTTGTGGACGACTTGGCGAACATAACATCGTGATCGCTTGCTTTCCTGAGGGGCAATCGGGTATGAACTCATCTGCAGCAGTCGCTATGCAGATGAAGTCAACCTTTACATCAATTCGCTTTGGCCTCATGGTAGGCATTGGAGGAGGCGTTCCAAACAAAGAAGCAGATATTCAGCTTGGGGATGTAGTGGTTAGCAAACCGCACAAGATCCATGGAGGAGTGGTGCAATACGACTCAGGAAAGACCATACCGAGCGGGTTCGAGCGCACAGGAGCCCTTAACACACCGCCGACTGTCTTGCTGAATGCAGTTGCGAATCTACAGGCTGAGCACATCAGGGGGAGAGGCGAGCTGTTACAGTACCTGTCCAAGCTCGACCATCTCCCACGATTCACGCGCGAAGCTGCTGGGTTGGATACTCTTTTTGAAGCAAATTACAACAACATAGGAGGAAGAACCTGCGAGAAGTGCAACAAAGATTACAAAGTGGCTCGAGTAGCACGAGACCAGAAAGTGGTAGTTCACTATGGCACGATTGCATCAGGCAGCAAAGTGATTAAGAATGCTGCTGAGAGGGACAGGGTCAGCGCAGAGCTCGACGAGGTGCTGTGTTTCGAGACGGAGGCGGCAGGATTGATGAACAACTTCCCATGTCTGGTAATACGCGGTATTTGTGACTACGCTGATTCGTACAAGAATACGCAATGGCAAGCATACGCGGCAGGAACAGCAGCGGCGTACGCGAAAGAGTTGCTATCTTTGCTTCCGGCAGTAGAGGTGAAAAACATACGCCGTGCAAGAGAAGCCATGAATGGTGTGAGCAGTTAGTTCAGTGTTTGTATGGCCACAGATACATACGGACTGACAACATGACAGAACGTAGGCTTCGGTCAATGTCTCCTAATCGCGCTTCCCCTAAGCGCAAAATGGCCGGCTTCCTTAATAACACAGAAAATGAAATTCCCGAGTAAGTCAGTCCTGCTTTAAAATAAACGTATTCTACTAAAGCTCTGCTGATTATAACAGACAGCGAACTGTGATGCGTACGTAACTTCACCATAAACGAGTACCTACGGGGGTTGACCTAACTGTGCTAGTTCCTGTTCGGCACCAAGAACGAAGTCGAGCGGCCTTAAATGATACGCAAAAAGGTTATCTTCTAGACTCGCTAAGGTTTAAGCAAATCGATGCACGCCATATGACGATTAAGACCGCCCACGCCAGGACGTGTAGATGAGTTTTGAAGAATGCACAGTACCTTAGCTGACTCAATGCGAGTAGGATAGATCAACATAACGGCTTCTTGTGGATCAAAGGGAACGCTGGAACTGGAAAGTCAACATTGATGAAATTTGCTCTAGCCAATGCTTGCAAGACAATGAAGGATTGCATTGTTCTGTCTTTCTTTTTTAACGCACGAGGCGAAGAAATAGAGAGATTCACGATTGGGACGTACCGTTCACTGCTATTGCAGCATCTCGAACACCTTCCAACGCTTCACAGCGTTTTCGACTCGCCTGGCCTCTCAACACCAGACTTCCACGCAGAATACCAGTGGAGCACCGCACCCCTGAAGACGCTTTTGGAGCAAGTTGTACGGGGTCTAGGAGAGTTCCCCGTATTGTGTTTCATTGATGCCTTGGATGAGTGTGAAGAAGAACAGGTTCGAAACATGATCCAGTTCTTTGAGCACATTGGCGAACTGGCCGTGTCTAATGGCATCCGCTTCCAGGTCTGTTTTTCAAGCAGGCACTATCCGCATATTACGATCTGGAGAGGACTGGAATTAGTGTTAGAAGGACAAGAGGGGCATACCCACGATATCACGAATTATATTGAAACAGAATTGAAAATTGGGAAGAGCAAGGCTGCTCAGGAGATCAGAACAAAGCTTCAAGAGAAGGCATCGGGGATCCTCATGTGGGTTGTTCTTGTTGTAGGCATCTTAAATAAAGAGTCGGATCGCGGAAATGTCCATGCAATTTGGAAGAAACTGCGAGAGATCCCTGGCGACTTGTACGATCTATTTCGCAATATCTTGACGCGTGATACACACAACAGAGACGGACTAGTCTTGTGTATTCAGTGGATCCTCTTTGCGAAGCAACCATTGAGTCCAGAGCAGCTGTATCACGCCATTCTTTCGGGCATCGATCCTGATGCAGTGACAGAATGGGATGCCGAAGAGATAACTAAAGACGTGATCAAACGGTTCATACTTAACTCGTCTAAAGGTCTCGCCAAGGCTACTGTGTCAAAGGAGCAGAAGGTACAGTTCATACACGAGTCGGTGAGAGACTTCTTGCTTAAGGAGAACGGTCCCAGCAAGATTTGGCCTGAGTATGGAAGCAACTTTCAGGGCCGGAGCCACGAGCGATTGAAGCAGTGCTGCCTCAATTACATCGGCATTAACGTCACTACCCCCTGAAGATTTCCGACGATCTTCCAAAAGCTTCATCGCCACAGGCAGTGGATGTGCGGAAGTCAGCAATGGAAAAATTTCCTTTCCTGGATTATGCTGTGCACAATGTGCTGTATCACGCAGATACAGCACAAAACGAAGGTATCGCTCAAGCGCACTTCCTCATCAACTTCCCACTTCCCCGATGGGTCAGACTAAATAATACGGCTAATGGCCCAAATACCACTGTTTTTGACCAAAGTACCATAGTTTTTGGACCAATGAAATCTAACGGCCCGCGCCAACGGTGACTGCCCTTGCCAAATGAATAACGATTCGTAATGTGTCTGACGCGATCAAGCAGCCGACGCATTGTGAATCGAAGAACAAGATAGTTCTACTCATTCCTCAAAGAACGAAGAACATTTGACTACGATAAAAGACTAAAATCTATGATCGTACAGGCTGCGACCTGCGCACTTTTCTAAAAAGCTCCACTTTTGCCTACAGCCGAGAGCATTCTAGGTAAGGGCACATAATCCACCAATTGAACGATAGCAGGTGGGGTAGAAACAATGGCATTCAGGTCAGAAACAGTGGTATTTTGGTCATTTTTGAACCAAGGTTGAATCAGTGGTAGGCTGTTGGAAACAGTGGTAGATGGGGAATTTATACGCCAAACAGTGGTATTTGGGTCATTAGCAGCTAAATAATATGTTTCAAAGACATAAGTTCGCAGGCACAATGAACACGTCAGCCTACTTTATATTCTGGCTGAATTTAGCATGGCAACCCTGATAAGAAGCCTTCCGTCAACTAGCCATTGCATCGAGTTGAAAAATGAGCGTTACGGCTGCCCTCTTTTTGCAGCGGCCGCAATGGGTAACGACGAGATAGTTCGACTATTCACAGGATCCTGAGGACTGGACAAAGCCCTGGAAAGTCCTATTGGTATAGTAAACGAAAATTGCACTCAGCATAAGCCGGCCCAGGGTGCTGCAAGACGTAATTTTACCTACTCAAAAACAAAAGGGGTCCTCCTATGTGCAACCGAGTTCAACTATGAAATAGTCTTCACATTTTTAATACGTTCAGGACGTTTTACGGTCGATTTGAAAGATTTAAGACATAGGAATGCGCTGTGGGGGGCTTCTACGAAAGGATGGGACGCACCAGTAAGGTTATTACTAGTCGCAGGTTCCATTATGGTCGACAGCAAGGACAACAATAACGCAACTTTATTATATGAGGCGGCAGAAAATGAACACAATATAGCAGTCCGAATTCTCACCGATATGGGCGGTGCGGACGTCGATGCCGACGCACAAGGTATACCCTACGGCAACGCCCTCCAGGCAGCTTCACTCATACTCCACAAAGAGGTTGCGACAGTGCTGCTAGAAAAGGGCGCATTGAGAACCCACAGCTAGCCCTGTAAACATGAACATACCGATTCGATATAAGGGACGGTTAAGTTATGCAGCTGACCAATATCACGCAGCAAACCATTGGGCATTTGTCTATTAGAAGCTTGGGCATATCCCGAAAAAAAAACTGATTTTACACACGGAGATACTGAGAGAACCCACCGTTTTCATTGTCAGATGCAGCCAATTAAACGGGCTTGATATTTGCATTTACGTGCCATGTGTCGCGTTGTAGTTCAGCAGCGACTTTAACGATCATTAACTGGACCATACATCTCGACATTTTAGACGGAAGGTTGAGAGAGGTGCTTGTCTCCACTGCGAACGCCTTCTCGTATGCTGCTTGGGTGCTATATGTACATTTGATCTTTTTTTGCTATCTGCGCTATATCGTTTTGAGCCGGGGAATCATCAATGTGACCATGATATCGTACGTGTAGAGGCAGAGGGACCTGAAGCGGATCAGGCTGCACAAGCACCAAGAGAGCTGGAGACAGTGATGTGGCGAATTTGTAATGATATATTGTGCAGCGGCGCTCCGGGTGACTATCTTGTGGGACTTTCTACTCATTCATCTTCCGCCCTGTCTTTAGGTTCATCTTCCATCCTGTCCTCAGGACCATCTACCCACTCCACGTCTGCATCGACAACCTCAACACCCCATCTCACAGTACCCCTCTTGTCTCTGAACCACCCCAGTTTTGTGTTGATTCCGTTCCTCTCCATGCTTTCCACGCCATCGTCTTTTACCAATCGAACCAGCTCATCACTGCCAGCAACCATCGCTAAAACATCTGCCAGGCACTCTACACGTCGCAGCATAGACGTGCTTGGGTAAATGACCTGGAGAGAAACTACAAGAATGACAAGGATGATTATGAGAAGAAAGAGAACGGTAAGTGATATCCATGTTGCCACCTTGTTCATACTGAGAATCTCAATGCGCTCCGTAATGACACCGTCAAACTTCTCCATCTGATTGCGGAAGTTTGGAGGTTGTTCATACACGGCCTTCGAGACTGAGCTTGCACCACCATATTCCCAATTTGCTGTGGCAGCGAAATGTTTGAAGAAGGCTTGGAATGTCTGCTGGGAGTGTTGTTGTAAAGTAGTGGTATCCAACAGCGCGGTCGGGTCTTTTTTCGCAAGGATGAAGTTGGCATATGACATGTAATCCATATTCAGTCCTTCATTGGTGTCTCGCAGGGCAAAGCGCTCGGCAGCAAGATCTTCGATTGTGTGGTTGGCGGCCATCATGCTCGATCGCACCTGGGGTTCTACAATGTGTGGAGCCGTCAAGAGCTGTGACATGAAGAAAGCACCATAACCATTTTTTAGTTAGATTGGATTTGGAGACGTAAAGTGGAATTGTAAAAGGTAGGCATGTGGGGATAGAGTAGGTTGTAGCTCGAACACATACCTGACATTTCTTTCCGAAATATTAGACCCTGCAATCGTATAAACTACGTCGTAGGCATAATCCCATGCACCGATAGCAGGCTCTGGAGACTCCAGCAGCTCATAAGTAAGAACCTGGCTTGTGTCACGTGCAAGCGTAATGCTGGCATTTGCTTGCTCAATAACAGGAGTGCACTTGATAGTCGATATTCGTGGTTTTTCAACGAAGTACAGCACAGTTTCGTTGGCAGTGCCAATGGTATTGCCGATGAAGCTTGACTCACTTCCTGGTACGATGGTCGATGCTGCAGGGCCTACTATCCACTTGATGATAAAGTCTCTGGACCATCCACTGGGAACATTGACGTCGGAAGGTTCATTTGTATCAACCGAAATGGCTGGCCGTTCGTCGTATATTGTATCATTGCTTGACCAGTAGGCAATAACTGACTGGTTTCCATGGCCAGTGCCATTTGTGCAACATGCCATTCGGCGGGGCGCACTAAAAACAGGCGCAGCAAAGCCTTCATCCAAAGAGAGTGTCATGGGAAGTACATGGCCAGTGACATCCTGGTCCAACCTATTTGGATAAACATCCTGTACACTGTCTAACCATTCTGACTTCGAGAGGGCGGCTGGCCCACATTCGAGTCGACCTCGAAGCGCTGAGGTGATGATGGAGATGTTGAAAGATGAAACATATGTAGCATCATTCTGATTTTTTTCCTGGGCCTCAGATGCTATATATAGCATCGTTGGATCATCTTGGTTTGTCACGTTGACGGGTGTGAAAACCCATTCATCTTTAGTCCAAGGGAGTGTCGGGGTATTCATAGTAATGTCGTCTAGCGCATTATACAACCAATCTGTTTCAGACGTTGCCAACAGGCTATCAGTCAAGTAAAAGGGGCGTTGGCCAAGACCAATGCTAAATTCAAAAGGCTTCTGCCTTAATAACTGCGAATGGCTAGTCTTGATATCCATTGACTGCGTCGATTGTGTATGTATGACGGTGCGTCGCTCAAACACTGCTGCCATGGAGATGACAACTACCTGGTCAGTATAGGAAAGGCTGTTGAGGATATTAAGACTTACAAATCTGTGACAAGGTTGTGCCGATTGTGACCACACATAATATCCAGTGTTTGGATCTAGCAGACTTGACAGCTGCCCAAACCCAGTATGAAGACTGGTATGAGATTGAAATGCTACGTGAAGGCTCGGTAGGTTCTTTGGACATTGCCAGATATGTTTGAAGCGTGCGCATTGACTTGTCAATGCTATCCCAGCAAAGTCCTACCGTGACAGCGATCAGAGTGGCAATGATCGAGTGAGGTGAGAAGCTCGTATGGAACAGGTTCAGATTTACTTGTTGAACGAAGGCTTTTTGGAACAAGGTTTCTCTATCGGCAAACTCACGGAGAACCAAAAGTGCTGTTGTGATGGCAATGAGACCAAACAGGAAAAGGGATAGCCACTTTTTATGAAGCATTGAGGGTCTCCATTCAGCTTTGATGGATTCCTTAGATTTCCGTTTGTGCAGCTTATGATGACGCTTGTCCGTCGAGGTGACGATGTTTTTGTTTGGAACCCTTTCTGTTTCCTGTTCATGCTCTGTCAATGTACCGGCTTGAATAGTGAACACTTTATGCCCAATCTGTGCCTGTATGCTGGTCCGATCGCGACCTGTCCAACTCCTCAGATCAGTAGAGAGCGAAGACGTAACGTCAGTGAGTGACGCAATTTCTGCCAGAGCAGCAGGGTCCGAGTTAAGGTTGAGGGGCCTGCGATGACTCGAGGCATACCAAAGCATGACCAACGAGTAGCAGGCTGCAAGGAAAAGTAGGACAGCAAGTGCAATGCTGACAGCTGGAACCACTACAATACGGCTTTCTGTCTTGATTGACTCGCCAGCAACATCCTCGCTTACTGGAATATTCGCTTCTAGCACAGAGGAGGATATGAGCTCGCCAAAGAATCGAGCTCGAAGCCTGCTCGCCTGAGATGGCACAGTGGTGTTATGTAGCATATCCGTCGTATTGAGAGAAAAGGCTTTTGCGAGGAGCATTGATACGCCTTCGAAGCCTTCAAGGTCTGAGCTTCCAGCTGGAGCTGGAAAGTATTTGAGCCATGATTTGCCGAACGCAAGTTCATTCAAAAGATCCATATCGATCAGCTCTTTTGACACCGACTTGCCATCTCGTTTGAATTTTTCCTTATCGAAGGTAACTCCTGGGGATGCTCCACCGATGACAGCAGTCACCGGTATGTCCGCTTCAATGTAGTTCGGGGTACAGATCTCTGCTCGCGCCGTGAAATTCTTCCAGTATTCTTTCTGCCAGTTGGATGGTACAGGCTCTATTCGCTCATTGAACCATGGCGGTGATATAAGAAGTAGATCTCTGTTCCAACATTGGTCCGAAAAATCGTATATGAACGTTCGTCTCCATTGATTAAGCACAGTATCTCCACTGGAATCCACAGGTGGATCTGTTCCGTGCTCTTCTAATAGGTTCTGCCACGACACGTAAGTGGAAGATAAATTCGTCCAGAGCATGCCACCTTGTAAGGCCAACGTATCCGTCATGTAGCCATCAATTGGATTCGAAATAACGTAAGCACCCGAAGATTCTACCGAGGGAGCAATGGGGGTTTGAATTTGAATCTCACAGCCATCTTCAGATCGAAGTTTGAGTCCTCTAGACTTGACTGCGCAAGTACCATTGCAACCCGCGTTACCACTGGATGAGAAAGTGATGTTGAGAACCATTTTTTCAGTCAATTCCATCGGAACACAGACAGACTCTAACTTCAGCACTTTTGTTTCTGCCTCCCACGTCCCTTCGGGCAGAGATTGAAGAGCTGCATCATTGGTCGATGTAATGAAGGGCAGCACAACGTGTGAATCAGATATCCACAGAGACGTTGACGTGTTGTAGAGAAACCCACTTGTAGCTCGAGTGTAGGTGTTGCGTTGGGGTAGAAGTACAATTGAACCGTTTTGGTGCGTGGTATATCGTTTGAGCTGAGCATCAGTTCGGAGCAGCACATCCTTAGTGGCAAAGACTGACGATGAGAATGTCGAAATAACAAGAATGCTGATTCCAGCGACGAGAGACGACAGGCTCAGGATCCAGTGCCTGTGACCACCGTTTCGTTTTGCAGACATGCCCTCGAACGCGCTTTTCCACCATACTTTCGGGATGTAGAATAGAGTATACGTTGCTGCGACAGGCCTGGGGCCGGCGATACGTGCGAATGGCTCTGTCCTTTTGACATCTTCGGCTATCATATTGATCGCTTGCGTGAAAAAGACTGCAGTGATGGTGGGCACATAACGCCTCGCAATGAAAAGACCAACAGAACCGTTGTCTGTCTTAAGGCCATAGTGGTGAGTCGAGTAAGCGCACAACACCGCCAGAACGATAGCGAGAACAAGTGACAGAACAGCTAGAGGTACCAGGTAGAATCGCCTCAAAGTATAAGGTAGCCAAGAGCGGCTCCTGAAATTGCTCTCTTCAAAGTTTACTACTGATGGTAAGTTTGGGTTTCACCTAGTCTCATTTTTGCACAGACAACTAACGTTGATTGCTCTTTTCAGAAGCCGCAGCTCTTGACTCTTTATTCACAGAGTCTTGACTAGTTGTCGATGAAATAGACTGGCGATAAGATGCAACATCTTCTGTTGCTAGAAGGCCTTCGCGTTCATCTGTGTTTCGTAAAGATGAGGCGTCGCGCATGATAGGTGTTGCTTGTCCGTGATTCTCAGCTGTGTCAATCTGATCATCACTGGCTATCGGAGTCCATAATGTGCGATTGTTTGGATGTTGCGATGTGTTGGATGTCGCGTGCGACATGTTGTCGTTCTTGCACAACTACTTCAGATTCGATACTCAGGGTCGTACAGATCACATCGTAGCTGGCTGAGGTGTGGTCAATAAGACTGACAATGGATGTCGATATTCAAAAGACTCAGCCCTGCGAATGAAACGGTAGATCCATCTCAAGCTAACGCTAGGAGAGGCTGGGTTGTAAGACGGGTGAGCATGCATCGCCTCTTCTCAGGGATGTCGCTGTCCCTTTATTCGTAGGGCCTGATCAAACTCTGTATCCCATTGGGTCCGCATGAACACATTATGGATGGGCAACCTTGCCTGGAAGGCATTGCATCTCTCGTCATTCGCGTAGACCTGAATTGACTTGGAATATGCGTATCAGCCTCCTTGTAATCCTGGGTGGAGCAGGGCGCCTTACCCAAGTTGTACTAGCCAATGGGCGTTGACCGTCTGTGGCATCAAAGATTGTTAGAACAGAAAGTGATACCATACTTTGTCCCGGCGTTGATTGGTATAAATACCATTCCCACCAAAGATGATAAAAATCACAACATGCTCACTAACGTGATAGAGTCCTGTGATGTACCAAGCACTGTTCGTGTCACTCCAAAAACACTTCGTATGTCGGCATTCAGTAAGGTGTTTGTTACAATGTGCAAAGAGAAGAGTGTACCATTTCAGACCCTGACCAGGTCACATACCCAACGCCGAAAACCTGAGGATATCTCGTCGCAATCCATCCCATGTCATCCATCTATAGAGCCATTCCTCAGCTCAGCTCATCTAATATCTGTCTTTCCAGAGATAATGACGCCGTGAAACCAAACGCCGCCCATAATGTCAGAAAACCGTTCCCATGCATGACTCAGAGGTTTATTCTATTGATGTCTGAGCTCATCGCTATGCCTCGGACTCTCTCTTCTGCTGTTGATCTGTGTGTTCCTCAGTGTTTCCTCATTCAGTGTATCCAGACTCCTCGCCGGACTAGGCGTGGTGCCTCTGCTGCCCCGGCTCCTGACTGGACTTCCAGGACGCGATGTCGCAACGTCGTAGCTTGGGAGCGCGACTTCCATCGGTGTGTATGCAGCTGGTGTGCGCACAGCTGTGTTATAGCTCGGTGTTCGCGCAAGCGCGGACATATCGTATTCGTAGTCGGCGGTCGGGATATCGAAGTATGACGGTTCGGCGCCGTTCTGTGGTGTACGGTAGTGCGGTGTGCTCTGCCCAGAAGAGTGGTTCGAGGACTGATGGCCGGAACCCGAGTAGTCACCGTTTGAGTCTTGACGCGAAGGGTGAAAGCGAGAGTGGCGGTCGTTGTGGGACATGTTGAGGTTCGCGAGGCGATGTTGCAGGGCGATCGTAGATACACCAGGGCCATCTTGCTGGTGCGCAACTGCGTCCAACGACAGATCTTCTGTGGAGCCACGTCGACTCTGTGCAAAGAACGGCGTATTTGCGCCACTGTTCATTGTGCTGCGCCAGCCGCCTGGCGTCATGTATCCGGAGGGATCGATGCCGTTGTAAAGTTCGTCAAGCTGGTGCAATCCGTAAGTCGGCGGCGCATTCTGGTTGACCTCATCCGCAATTGCTTGTTGTGTCAGGATGTTATTGTCTACGATCACGCTCTGGTCTTCGTTCGGCGGGAGGTTCGGCGAGATAAACAGATGGACGTGGTTCTTGACCAGAAGCTGGCTGGTGTGACCCTCTGGGTTTTTAAGGTTGACATACAGTCTCAGCTTGTGCGACAGTCGAATGTTCTCCGTGTCAACAGACTGCCTGCAGTGCTTCAATGACTTGGGAAGGTCCAGGGACATCGAGAAACGGTGGGACTCGTCGAACAGCGCGTCTGCATCGTCCACGCCTTCGGGGACAAGGTGTGCCGAGTTCGAAGGCATGTCTGCCTCCTTGACGGCGACTTGAATATCTGTCTGGTGGCTTATCCTCCGCCCTGCGTAGTCTGCGAACAGCTGCCGCGACTCAATTAGCTCCATCTTGATAGTTGTGATCTCGACACCCTTCCTAAGCGGTATTAATACGAAATCGGCGGTAATTTGGGTGCCGACAATGTAGTTCTTCTGCGGGACGGTGATCTTGTAAGCGACTTTGTTTGCCCATATGTCCTCGTTGATCTGCGCATTCTTGTCAATTGAGCCTCTCTCTGAATTTGTGTGCAACGCACCTGCTCCATAGGCATGGATTCGAGCATGTCGCGTCCAAGTGTGCGAATCACACGGATGTGCGACGAGGCAGAGAGCTGCTTGCTCATGTACCCTCTATCCACTGTAGCCTTCAGATTGTACACAATCCAATTGGTTGGCAGCCCCTCCACGCTCTGATCGAGATTGCTGGGCATCTTGAACTTGAAGTCCCACTCATGGTACCCTGCGTTGATCTTGTGTGCTTTTGTGCTCTTTTCTGACGAGGAGACGGGGAAGAGTGTGAGGTTATCAACGAGGAAATTGACCTTTTGCGTGATCGGCTGTGGGCTCACAGTGTTGGTCAGGTGCCATCTACCACAGGGGATCAGTTGATGCTCTGCAGTCATTTCAAGTTACGTGGGCTACCATACGAGACTTTGCGTGTCGCTGTGAGCGTTATGCGAACGCTGCGCACCGAGAGCGACTCAGGATTATTCAAGATCAGCTTGCCCTTGAGCTCAGCATCGTGAGACTCTGAAGGCTCGCCATAGAACACCACGAACGGGGAATCTGGCCTACAAATAGCTGTCAGACGCTGTCCTTGTGTTGCTTTGCGAAGCAGCCACAATGGTACATACTTGATCTCTAACACAGGCGTGTGATTTCTTCCGCCAAATACGCCGACGCTGGGGCGAGGCATGATGTAACGAGGGACAGGACCAGAAAAATGAATGGGGGTCCAAGATCACAACACTCGCCTGTTCAGGACTGAGTGTTATGAAGAATGAAAATAAAATGCTGGTCTTTGCTGATATAGAGTATATAGCGCAACGATAGAGCGGGTTATTATGAATGACTGGAAGAGTGTTTGGTGGTTTGTGCCAGACGATAGTGAGTGATGGCTGAGCGTTTGTGTAGAAGGACCGGGCGGACTCTCTTCCAACAACGACACCTCAAGATGACGATCGATCCAACTTTGCGAGCCAGCCGCGTATAAGCTGCCTCGTTCTACATATACAGCAAGTAGTGTGGAATGCTATCCGCCGCTGCGGGCAAGGGCGGCCTGCATGGGAGGCATGGGCCTCTTCACTACCATTGCACGTCCTCCCTCAGCGCGCAGCGATCCACTGCGAATGGTAGACTATCAGAGTGGGTACGGTTGCTCGCATCATTATTTGCGCTAGCGGCGTCTGCAATCTGCATTCTGCGCGTCCTCTTTGTCTTGGGGGTCTTGAATTTTTCAGGCGCACCGGATCCACAGAAAAGAAAGTCGGCCGATAGCCTCCCGCGAACGGCGTGATACCTGCCATACACTGCTGCAAGTGAGACATGGAAGCCAGCGCGGCCAAGCTGAGACATCTCGCCATAATGCGGTTCGCCGCGCTGTTACTTTGGCTTGGAACATGTTCGGTAGTGTTGACAGCTGCAGTGTGCTGAGCACTGAGGTACTCAATGTGTTCACTTCGATTTGTACAGAAGAGTATCTTGCTAAACTATTCAACACCTGAGGCAGTTTCATGATACTCCGGTAAGCGTGGATCTACTCGATAGTTTCTAGACAGAAGCTCATGAATCAAGGAAATTGGTTTTAGCCTTCCACTGTGCTCGCTCATTCAGCCACAGACATCAACATCCGTATCGTTATCATGCGTCAGCACAGCAATACTCCCGAGCATTGTTCCAGGTCACACTATGTGTCTGATACGTAGATACAAGGAGCATTCCCCTTGAGATGGTGGTGGTGTATTGTTTGGTGTCGTGAAACATGCACTTTCACAGCATGCATGTTATTCCACCCTTGCATATTAACAATAGACAAACCCATCTTCTCTACGGCCGCGGTACGGAAGAATGTCTACACTCGTTGGGGTAAGGAGCCGCACTGATCGACGTGCAACATGCTGGTATCAGTCCAGCCTCACATCATGCACAGTAGCACAAAGCCGCAGTGGATACCCTTTCCGCTGCATGTCCGAGAAGATAGCGCAATCAGATAGTTGGGCTCCTCACTGCGAGGAGCAAGTTTCACAACCAACGTGGTCGCACAGTCATGGCGAGATGGTTCGGGCATCAGGTTTTGACGATGCGTGACGACGCCATGAGGACGCCATGAGATTGCGAGAGATAGAGATAGAGATAGATAAGGACAATGTACAATATGTTGCATGCGTCATCGCCCCTTGCACATGCTGAGCTTCTTTACAATGACGGAGCACCTGAGAAGATGCCACCCACATACAAGACGCGTGTGGCGCAGTAAATCTTGGTCGTAAGTAACGTGCGGTTCTGGAACGTAAGGAAGACACTGCGATCGGGCCTTCCCGGGATACAGAGGGTACCACCTTAACAACCCCCTGCAAACTACATGCGGGTGCTCGCAGAGCCTCATTGTAGCGCTCCAACGTTCCGAAAAGTCAGCCAATGAAAAATGTCCCTACATGTGTTGTATGTCTACGAGAGGCCAGCGCTCGAGCTCGTCTGTGAGCGCGTACGTCCACTATCATCCGTCGAGGATCCCTCTTTTGGTCGATCCCAAGTCCTGATGTGCCCTGTCAAACAGTCACTCGTCAGCACAGTCCTAAGTCTGATCCACAACAGCGATCCTTATCAGTTTGTATGAAGTTTTGCAACTCCCAACAGAAACACAGCGCATTCGGCGAGCGGGTCTTGCACGGCGGCGGGTGTTCCTGCCCTAGCGCCAGGTGCGGCAGACAAGGCCTTATCGCACGATTTTAGGACAGAAACGTGCTCGTGAGGTTGGGAGAGAAAATTTCAAGATGAGCGGCGAATGACGAAAATGAGACGTACCGTTTTTGCACGATGTTATTATGCAATCTTCCTCAAAGGCTAACCAGGTGAGAGGGTGTTCGTCGACCGATTTAGCCTGCGCAGGCTGTTAGTGTTTCTTTTGCGTGACATTGTTCGTGTTCATCCACTCACCAGTACCGGAGGCAGCATCGCGGTACGTGCGCGGGGCTCAACCGGATGCACGACCTCATCATCATCATCGAGCACGCTCCCTGAGCTAAGGTTCGAGTTCGATCGCATGCGACTCGCAGTACTCTCGGTTCGTGTGCGCTGGATCTTGACGTTCGTCGACGCAATGCTGTTTCGCGGTCGCAACGAAGCCGCTCGCGGGCGGTGCAGCATTCCTACGCTGAAGTCCCATAGCAGTAATCTTGTGTCTTCTCCAACGCTCCCTATTCTATAGTTGCGCTCGTCGCATCTCCATGGATCGAATTGCACCCCTGTGACCCACGAGTTATGTCCTTGACAGCGTGCAACCAGCATGCGATCTTCCAGTGACCAGATTGAAACGAGATCATCCTGACCTCCTGTAACGACATATCGGCCATCGGGTGACCAGCAGACGCACATCATACCGCCATAGTAGCTCATGTAGTGGTGAAGTAGCTTCTCTCTCAAAAAGTCGATGATCCTGAACGAGCCATCCTCTGAAACGACAGCAAAATGACGTCGATCGGGCGAGAACTCGAAAGCATTGATCTTCGAGCTCGACACTTGCCAGTAGGACACTGGATTTGCTTTTTGGTTTTTCGACTGCACCGACTTCTTGACTGTCAACCTGGTCTTCCTTTCCATGTCGGACATGCCCTCGTCAGGCGTCTGGTCTTCTGCAACAAAAGCAACGTCCTCCTTCTCCTTATCATAAACAACAAGACTACCGTCCATATGTGAAGCCATGAACAGATTCTCGCTGTTTGGAATCCATCGAATGTCAGACACCGCTGTCGGATTGATGATGCCATTCTTATTGAGACGCGAGTATTTTTGCGAGATGGGCTCGTACCAGATGATGTCACCTGTCGAGAAGCCCATGATTATATCGAGGTGGTTTGGTCCTTTGGTGACCTGGTTGATGTCGTGACATAGCGCATGTGCCTTTGTGAACAAGATTTTGGTCAGATGCTCCTCTTTTGTTGGCGATGTCAAGTCCAGCCACTGCAATGCGCGGTTGATATTAGCAAAAGCATAGATACCATTGACGTTGTGCTCCTGCAATCGCTTCGTGAGAGCTTCGTGTGGAATGACCCTGGACACAAACGACGAGTTGCTCTTGACGATGTTGTTCTTCGGTTTGTTCCTTTTGCTTGGATCCTTTGACACTTTGCCATTTACCACGCTCAGAGCTGCGTTATCTGCCCCAAACACCGGCGTGCGCAGGCCATCCAATGGCGATGATACGAAGCCGTTTACGCCCTGCGAATCGGTGTCACTTGCATGGCTGTTCGACTCATGCTCGGCGATAGGCGGAACCTGTGACCGTGTGCTGTTCTTGGTGTCGAGTCTCTGCAATAAGGTCGAGGACGGTTGGCGTGGTGCGAGAGCAACCAGAGACAGTTTCGTGCCTTGGGTGGGCGGTGACACGGTAGTAGCGAGCGGGTTGGGGTTATGCACGGGAGCTTCTGAAGGGTGCGGCGGCGGGGTTGCGAGATGGAGGTCGTCTCGAAGTACGTAGGTACCTGTCATCCCAACTATGAGCACAGGGTCCAGTATGTCATACACACTTGCGCCGACTAGACATACCCTCTCCCACCACCAATTGATACTCGGGCCCGGTGGGGTGGCTGATGCTGTTGTTGGTCTCGATAAGCTGTCCTGGGGGCGCACCGGGATAGCCGCCAACAGGATATCGTGGTGGTGGAGGTAACACGCTGGGATGGGCTATCAGTTATGCTTTTGCGTGCAGGTAGTTGCATGATAGCGGTAGTGCTGCGATTGGTGGGCGGGCAGGGCATACTCACAACATGACTGCTGCAGTGCAAGATGCAATTAGTTAATTACTATACAGCACCTACAGACATGGGCATGACGGGGGATTGGGACGGTGTATATGATGTGTCGGGACAGGTGACCCCGTGTGCGCTGCGAGAGGCCTTACGGAGGTTTGAGTCGCGGCGCAGTCGACCGAACCGTGGAGAATGCGGAGAGACGAGCAGCCTAACATCGCATTTGGATGTGGCTTGCGTTGGATGCTTGTGCGGAACCGTGCGCGTGCACCCACTTCATTATAGCTGTTTACTTTTGGTAGAAGAGATCAGCTCGAAGGAAACAGCTGCGGCAAGGCTGTTTCTCAGCAACGGCGAAGCATGTCACTCTTTTCACTTTCCGGCAGCATGGCGCAAATGCGGGGAGCTTAAGGTTGTGATCGCTAAGCCACGTGGACAGCGCACTGGTACTCACATGTTGATCGAATCATTGCCCCAAGCTTCACCAAGAGCAGTTTCAGATCTGTACCTGCATCCGTCATACTTCATTTGGATCTACATATATTTATCGTACCTTGACAATACACAGCTCACTGATATGCAGTGAGCCGCAAATATGCTGAGATATGGCGACCGGTATGTGGAGCTCTCTGCCCGAGCTGCTTCTTGTCGTTGTTGTTGATATTATGGCTGTTGACTAAAATGGTACCCCAGTCCGAATCTGTGTTTGTGGTGACGAGGGAGTCGGCAAGAGCTCCATCATCACTTCGCTTGTCAAGGATGTTTTCGTCACTGCCAAAATCCAACCTGTGCTTCCCCAGGTAACGCTGCCGCCTACGCTGGGAACGCCAGACAATGTCACTACGACCATCGTCGATACCTCCGCTTTACCCCACGAACGACATGCTCTGCGTAAAGAGCTGCGTAAATCGAACGTTATCTTGTTGGTGTACTCAGACCACTACAGCTATGAAAGGGTCGCATTGTTCTGGATGCCTTACTTCCGCTCGCTGGGCGTGAACGTACCAGTCGTGCTATGCGCAAACAAAGCTGACCTGGCTTCGAATGGCACAACGTCACAAGTGGTAGCAGAGGAAATGCTACCGGTTATGAACGAGTTCAAGGAGATTGACTCTTGCATAAGGACAAGCGCAAAGGAGCACGCAAACATCAATGAGGTCTTCTTCCTCTGCCAAAAAGCTGTCACCCACCCAATAGCGCCGCTGTATGACTCCAAAGAGAACGCCCTGAAGCCTGCTGCCGTGTCTGCGCTCCAACGTGTATTCCGTCTCTGCGATACGGACAAGGATGGTTATTGGAATGATCAGGAGATCCACGACTTCCAAATCAAGTGCTTCGACAAGCCGTTGGGAGAAGAGGATCTTGCAAATATCAAGAAATCGATGGAGAGGTTTGCTCCTGGCGCCACCGGTGAAAATGGAATTGATGAGAAGGGCTTTTTGTTGCTAAACAAGATCTTTGCTGAGAAGGGCCGCCACGAAACCATATGGATTATCCTGCGAAAATTCCATTACACTGACAGTCTCAGTTTACAAGATGCATACCTGCGGCCGAAGTTTGAGGTGGCACAGTACTCTTCTGCAGAGCTGAGTCCAGCTGGATATCGGTTCTTTGTCGATCTTTTTTTGAAGTTTGATAAGGACAATGATGGTGGACTCAATGACCGAGAGTTGCTCAACCTGTTCGCGACAACACCCGGGATCCCCACCTCATGGATTGACTCTGCATTTCCATCATGCACAGTACGCAATGAAGCCGGATACATCACACTCCAGGGTTGGCTCGCGCAATGGAGCATGACGACGTTTGAAGAGCCCAAAACAACTCTCGAATACCTGGCATACCTCGGTTTCGAAAGCACTGATCGAAGCGGCACAACGAGTGCATTGAAGCAGACAAAAGCCAGGAAGCACAGAAACAGGCCTGCGCGAGTAGAGCGCAACGTCTTTCTATGCTATGTGTTAGGCTCAAGCGGTAGCGGGAAAAGTGCGCTTTTATCGTCATTCCTGCAACGCCCCTTTACACAAACGTACCATCCCACCATCAAGCCTCGGTCAGCAGTGAACAGTGTTGAACTGAAAGGCGGAAAACAGTGCTACCTGATTCTCGAAGAGCTTGGTGAGCTGGAGCCTGCGATCCTCGAAAACCAAGCCAAACTCGACGCTTGTGACTTGCTGTGTTACACATACGATTCTTCTGACCCAGACAGCTTCGCACACATCGTGGAGTTGCGGATGAAGTACCCTCACCTGGACAAACTACCTGCAGTATACACAGCTCTGAAGGCAGACCAAGATAAAACGATGCAAAGGTGCGAACTGCAGCCTGATGAATACACGAGTGCCTTGCGCATGGCTCCGCCCCTGCATGTTAGTGCGACGTGGAGCAGCATTTCGGAGCTGTTTGTCCATGTAAGTCGGGGGGGGGGGGGGGGGGGGGGGGGGGGGCGGGCGGGCGGGGGGGGGGGGGGGGGGGGGGGGGGGGGGGGGCGGGGGGGGGGGGGGCGGCGGCGCGCGGG